>JANHFF010000104.1:5000-72500 GCA_024542945.1 allo-octoploid hybrid of Carassius auratus x Cyprinus carpio
ATATAAATAATACTAAAAAAACACTGCCAATTTCAGCAAACACTGCTTCAACATCACACTATATTTTAATTTCATTTCAAAGGTTTACTGACAGAGCTGCAATTTATAATTTATATAAATATGAAAATCTTGACATGATAGTAGGCAAAAAATATGGAATGCTTTAATGAACTATTTTTAGTCTGCATGCTTTCATATACTGTATAATACAGTAAATAATGGGAATAAGTAGTATGTTAGAATATATAGTATTTCATGTTGTTTTAAAAAGCAGCTAAACTGAAAACAGAGTGCATTTACAGGATGTTTGAATGAAATAAACATTATTTAATATAATTCTCTCCTTCGAGATGACTTGTGTTGAACTGGTCACAATCAGAATGTTCTGGAGGTTGAATGTTTAATAACGGCTTTAACTACTAACCACATATCTATCATATTTAACTAACTGTGTTTAGGTTCAGTGTCAGTACTAACGGTGCAGATTCAGTGTCCTGATGAGCCCAGAGCGCTAGTAAAACACACACATCCTCTCATGTTCACTGGCACATCACAGCTGGAACATCATCAATCACGCGGTAATGAGCTTTTAAACGGACCTGCAGCTTTACGATCATGTCGTTTTCCTGCTTAATTGCGCTAACTAAATCCTGAGTTTATTCACTGGTGATAAACGAGCCGAGGCAAACATCACGAGACCTCCAGAACAAACCACTAAAACAAGCCCTTCACGCTCATTAAAGCTCAAACCCGCGCTGAGCTCCGTCCAAACCACACACTTCAGTCCCATTAAACCCAAACCCTTCTGCCACCGCATATAAAAACATTAAAAAATTAATTGCAAGTTTTTGTTTCACTTTCATTTTTTCCTGCAAGATATGAACTCAAAAGACAAAAAAGAAAAGAAAAAAAGTCAGAATTGTGAGATTTGTTTTCTGAATTCTGAATTTATATCTCACTATTCTAACTTTTTTCCTCTGAATTCATATCTCTATATTCATATCTTAACACTGTTTTGTTTCCATCACAAAAAAAGGAAAAAAAGCATAATTTTGACTTTTTATCTTGCATTTCTGAGAATTCTGACTTTCTATTTTTCAGTGCTGTATGTCAATAATTTTACAGTAATATTTACACTTAATACCCATAATGCTTCATTCAAATGATTTGTTTCACCACTAACATGTTTTGTTTGTCTCAGGTGCAGTTGTTTATTAGTTTCTGGCAAATAATAATGAGATTTGACTTCAGCTGGTTTCTTGGAGAGCAGCGGTTACAGGAAGTCTTCAAACCCTGAACACTGACGCTTTAAAGATGCATGTGTGAAGCTCCATGTCAGCGATCAGGAACTCAACACCGGCTCTCTGGTTACCTGTCAGCACTCCAGCTTATCCCAGCTCTACTAACTAACTACATCCACAAACCAGCTGAGTTAATTACCAGCTCAACAGACACGCACACGTGTTGGGCTCCAGCTCAGTGAAGCCGTGATCTGGTCTGTGCTGTGATGAATCCAGCGTGGGTTATACAAGCACTCATTAACGCTCAAGGGCAGATGTTGTAGTGCTCACTGCTCATGTGTTTGAGGGAGCGAGTGGGTCTCGGGGAATTACGACACAGACAGAAGAGTGTTTGAGAAGAGAAATACAACAGATCTCACTGATTCAAACACTGAGTCATCTGCACTGAATCATAAAGATCCTGATTTATTAAATCCTTTCTTTTACGGAAACACATCCTGCTGCCTGAATAACTCAGTTACTCCTAACACCATACTAATCAATAACAAGAAATGAATCTCTTCTTCAGTCTATCAAGAGCATTTACTGAAACTAAACTGCAGAAATGACTCAAACATCCTCATCACATTTAGTTCAATTATATTCCATTTATGTATTTTTTAAAGCATGTTAAAAACAACATGTTGATCCGATGTCAAATGATGCATAAAATAAAAGCAAAAGGCATCAATCTAATAATAAGACTCAAACATTCAAGAACCGTAAACAGAGCCAGACTCGTGACAATCATTCAGGGTCTGGATTTTTAAAAACTACAGAACCAGTTCTGAATGAAAAGAGTATTTCACTTTATCCTGTGGTTTCATGTTAGCTTTAACAAAGCGTTACATAATGGATGAGTCTGAGAAGATCTTGTTCTCTGGAGGCTGAAGGTGAACACCTGAATCATCATCACCCTGACGTCTCATTCCATTACAGTCATAATTCTGCAGCGTTTGACCTCACAACTCTCTGGCAACAATGTTCTGGTCACTTCCTGCAATCTCGGAGGGGTCAGAGGTCACGGACTGAGTCTGCAGTGACGCTCAGGAAATAGAAGCTGAAGCTGCAGTGTGATACGGGCTGTTGCACATTAATGTGTTCACCTGAGCACCTGGATTCAGTTTACTGGCACTGTGTCTGTCTGTATAGAACTGTCCTGTGTGATGGGGTGTGTTCATGCTGATTGTGTGAATGAGTGTGTGTGTGTGTTATTCATTAAATTTTAAAGGATGTACTGGGATCAGAGCACAGGACACAACAGAAGCCTAAATCACACCCAGACCAACAACACGTCACCATGGTTACAGACCCACAACTTCCCTTCGTCATAGTAACGCCGTTGTGTGTGGTTTATTACCAGGGTCTAAAAGTAACAACTGACAGTTACAAACATTTTATACATTTTGCTGGTTGGCTGCTCACAATATCCTAATATCAAAGCAACACAATTACATATTGAGAAAATAAACAGTTTGATGGCTGGTAACAATATTGAATTCACTCGTCATTAACAGGTGTGTCAAAACATTAATTTTGGACCCCATTTGTGACAGAAGAGTTGCTAAACCAGGTTACAACATCATTAATACAAGATGCAGCTATCAGAACATGAGGAACACCCTAGCAACCACACCGAACACCCTAACAACCACACTGAACACCCTAGCAACCACACCAAACACCCTAGCAACCACACCGAACACCCTAGCAACCACACCTAACACCCTAGCAACCACACCAAACACCCTAGCATCCACACCAAACACCCTAGCAACCACACCAAACACCCTAGCATCCACACCGAACACCCAAGCAACCACAATGAACACCCTAGCAACAACACCAAACACCCTAGCAACCACACCAAACACCCAAGCAACCACAATGAACACCCTAGCAACAACACCAAACACACTTGCTGTATCTTATTTTGTAGGCTGTGTCCTCCAGATGTTGTATTTGAAGGCTGCATACGTCGTCGTGGAAGTCTCATTTAAGAAAAATAACTGTTAAATTGCAAAGTAAAAAAGAAATGATTTTATTACGGTTACTTTTCTTAAATAAGACATCCTTAATGATGTATACTGCCTTCAAATGACACCTCTGGAGGACGCAGCTCCTATCAACCACACCAAACACCCTAGAAACCACACCAAAAACAGTCACCTTAGCAACCAGACTGAACACCCTAGAAACCACACAGTCACCCTAGCAACCACACTGAACAATAGTGACAATAGTGTCAATTACAGTCACAAAGTAACACCCTAGCAACCACATTGACCACAGCCCTGCCCAGATTTGAAAAGTAACGCAAAAGTAACATAATGCATTACTTTCCATAAAAAGTAACCAAGTAACGTAATTAGTTACTTTTTTAGGGAGTAACGCAGTATTGTAATGCATTACTTTTAAAAGTAACTTTCCCCAGCACTGTTCTTGACTCCATCTTCATCAGCAAAATAATGACAGAGAGCTGTTTTATTGCTCCAGTGAAAGGACAGAACAAAGAGTTGATTAAAGTGATGGTGTGGAGTCACTCACTATGATCCCGGGATAGTATCCAGACACGGCCACGTTATCCGTCTGCGTGGCGCACAGCAGCCCGACCACCAGAACCACAACAGAGAGTCCAAACAGAGACACGGAACACCAGAGCGCTGTCCTTCTCCGCTTCACAAACACATCTGGACAAACTGAACAAATAAGTGTCCATAGCAGTACTCTAGCAATGATACTGAAGACATTACTGTCACTCAGCAAAACCCTAGAAACCACACTGAACAATACTGTCAATTGCAGTCACATAGCAACACCATAGAAAACACATGGAACACTATTACGGTCACATAGCAACACTGTAGCAAACACACTAAACATTTCAGTCCATGGCAACACCCTAGCAAGCACACTAAACACATCAGTTCATAGCAACACTCTAGTAACCACACTAAACAATACTGACAATAGTTCAAATTAGTCACATTGCAACACCGTAGCAACCACACTAAGCATCACAGTCCATAGTAGTACTCTAACAACAACACTGAAGGCATTAGTCACGTAGCAACTCCCTAGCAACCACACTGAACACCCTACAGTTCATAGCAATACTCTAGCAATGATGCTGATGACATAAGTGTAACCTAGCAACACCTTAACAACCACACTGCACCCATAGCAACACCTTAGCAACCACATGGCACACCATTATGGTTACATAGCAACGCCTTTGCATCACGTCAGTGAGTTTTACAGGGTAAACAGCAAACATCTGGTTTCTATAAGGCTGTGAGGTGAGTCAGACTGAAGATGGGCTGCAACTCCTTGAGCCCAGCGATCATCAATGCTAATCTAATTCAGCTAAAGCTCCACCTGATCCATCAGCCAATCACTTTCAGCATTACTGACCACATATCCAATCACACTCATCGATCTGACGGCGGATGTGCCTTGTGTTCCCTACTAAAACGAGTAATATTATCTGAAATATATTTCACAGGGACAGAAATAAACCTCACTGAAATACAACGGCTGTAATTGTATTGATGAGCCATTACGTCGCTCAGAGAGCCGATAGTTCATCTAAAATACACCATAAAGCCATTTCGAGATGAGTTTGGGCTGGTTGTACTCACCATCGGCCTGCGATTCTCCACCAGGTTCAGACCAACGATCCCCAAGAACGCTCCAAAACTCAGCTGCCATCCAGAAGAGAACAAACTTGATTTAACTGAATATCTTGACCAGTGTTGGGGTAATGCATTACAAGTAATTTAAGTTATATAATCAGATTACTTTTACAAGTACTAACTAGTAAAGTAACACATTACTTTTTAATTTACAAGAGAATATGTTACTTTTTTAAGTAACATCAGTTATTTATTCCACATTTATTGATTACAAGCTCTAATGTTCCTGTTTAGAAATCATGAGCAAGATGTTACTTGAAAGATTTGAAAAGTAACTCAAAAGTAACATAATGCATTTAAGTAACGTAATAAGTTACTTTTTTAGGGAGAAAGGCAGTATTGTAATGCATTACTTTTAAAAGTAACTTTCCCCAGCACTGTTCTTGACTCCATCTTCATCAGCAAAATAATGACAGAAGGGCTGTTTTATTGCTCCAGTGAAAGGACAGAACAAAGAGTTGATTAAAGTGATGGTGTGGAGTCACTCACTATAATCCCGGGATAGTATCCAGACACGGCCACGTTATCCGTCTGCGTGGCGCACAGCAGCCCGACCACCAGAACCACAACAGAGAGTCCGAACAGAGACACGGAACACCAGAGCGCTGTCCTTCTCCGCTTCACAAACACATCTGGACACACAACACACACTCATACAGATGTGCACTAGTAACTATATCATCTTCCTGCTCTAAAACATGACACACATCACAGATCAGAGTGTTGTCTGAACATTAAACAGTTAAATGTTTTAAAACAATGTTTAAAATGGTTTTATGGGAACGTTCCATTGTATCATTTTGCAAACATTATGGGAACGTTACATTTGAATGTTCTCTGAACGTTCTGAAACAAGTGGCAACATTTAAACTGTTAGAACATCTGAAACATTTCAGGAAAAAACATTTCAGTAATGTATAAGTAATGTTTGTGTTCTAACGTTTTGAGAACCTAATTATTAAAGACCTGATAACTTTGAACAAACATTCTATTAACGTTACAGGACAAGTTCATAACTTTGAGAGAACCTTGACAGAACACTCTGAGAATGTTTTTTATTTATTTATTTTGGTTATGCAAATGTGTAGAGAACATTCCATTTGAATTTTTTTTAATTTTTTTTTATTTTACAAACATCACAGGAACGCAACTTTTAAATTCTGAAATAAGTGGTCACTTTTAAAAACGTTAGACAAACGTTTCAAGGAAAGCACTCCAGCGACCAATTTATAATTTTTTTGTGTGCTAAAATTGAGAACATTAATAATTATCCACTCAAAATCACGTTCTGCTAACAGCTTTATTGTTTTATCATTGCAAAATATAAATTATATTACCGTTATATTATCTAATCAGATAAATGTGAATATAAGGCATAAAAATATTACGATATTATAAACATTCATATCATGATTTCCTGTAAAGCTGCTTTAAAAAAAAATGCTATACAAATAAAATTGACTCAAGTCTTTAATACTGCAAAACAACATTTACAGTAAACACGTCAGAAGCAGCGAGGTATTAAAGTAACATGCCGAAATATCAAACGATGAGGACAGAAACACTGCAGGTGTGACCTTATATTTACACAAAACACAAGATACTATTCCTTGTTGTTGGTTTTATCATCATTCATGCAGGCTTTAAACACAGTCGAGACCCTCCAGAATATTTGCACTTTCTGGCCATTTTTTATTCAATCTATAAATAAATAGAAATGTTTTATTTACCATTTAAATGAACCGAAACTAATTCAAATTTAACAAACACAAATACAGAACACTTTCCTCAAAGATTGTACAGTTTTCATAAAGAAATTAATGCGTAAACTTGCTCTCCTCACAGATGCTCGTCATGTGAGAATAAAGTCAGTTACAGTCATAATGACATGCCGTTATTAGAGATGAGCTGATGTTATTATCATGATCACTTTATGCGGAACTCACCTGCGGGGTCCGCGTTCTGCGCGTTCGTCTGCGGCGCGTTCTGCATCGCGTCTGTCTGATGCTGCACACAGAATTTAATTCACAAAAATAAAGTCTATAAAGAGACTTTTCCGCCGTGTTTATAATAATCCTGAGTCAGTGACGCAGCGGAGAGACAGGTAACGCGATGCGCGCGGGACTGACGCGTGACAACACTCTACAAACACAGAGTAGAGTAGAGTAGAGTAGAGTAGAGTAGAGCTGTAGTCAAGACCACCTGATCCGTGTAGAGACCAGCACGACATGTGATATTGCTTGATTATATCTTATTTTAGACTATAATATAAAAACAGATTTCAAACAATTACTTTTTTTTTGCAACAATATCTTGAGTTGATTTTTGGGGTATTTTTTTTTTTATTAATTTGGTGACATGTTTTGAGACAATCTCTCATGAAGAGAAGCCTCAAGATAATTTAAAGTCAGTGCTGTCAAACGATTCATCACATCCAAAATAAAGGTTTGTTTACACAATAAATGCGTGTGTATACTTTGTATATTTATTATGCATATATAAACACACAGGCCTGTACATATTTAAGAAAATTGTTGTTTATATATAAAATTATTTATGTAAATAGATATATACATGTAAATATTTTCAAAATACATAAATATACACAATACACACATATTGCATAAAAACGTATTTTAGGCAACTAATCGCGATTAATCGTCTGACAGCACTACTTGATTTAAAATGAGACAAAACAAGCACTGAAATAAGATGCATCGACTACAGATTCAAGATATTTCTTAGTATTTGGTTATTTTTATAATGAATATACATCTTTCTAGTCATGCTAAGATCTAAAATATTTTAGATGAGTGAAGGGGCAAATCCCAAGTCCTCTCTGAAACCAAGACTAGACCTTCATAAACCAGTCTGAGTACTACAAAACTACAGTAGAGTCCACTTCACTGGCAAGAAACTCATTTAAATTAAATTAAAATTAAATTTAAAAATGTAATTTTTTAAACTCATTTAGAAATAAAAGCTGAACTGTTAAAATTCAAGATAATTTCTGAATGGTGTATTGACAAAGACTTGCCTGAAAACATTTTAAAAATCACGTAAAGCAATATATCCTTAAAAAAAAAGTTTGATTGTATCCTTTTGCAAATGTAATGGGAGTGTTACATTTGAATGTTCTTCTGAAAATTCTAAAACTAGTAACATTACAAAAAAAAAATCTAAAATGTTTCAAACGTTTTTATGATAATGAATTGAAGACATTACCAAAGATAATATATTATATTATATATTAATATATATTCTATTGTTTGTGCATAACTTTGAGAGAACCTTGAGAGAACATTAGCCAAAGTTCTGCCAACATTCCCTCTTAACTGGGAATCTAGCAAATCTCAGCCGCTTTACTGTTTGTATAACAGACACATCACCCAACTAATCTATGATCTTATAAATCTGCTAAATGGTTTGATGTCAAAGCAATTCATGAAAAAACAAAACAAACGTTCAATCATACTGGAACAATGTTAGACGCAGCACAATAGTGGATTACAAAGTTACATCAGAAAAGTACTACTAACTTCCCCTGACTAACCACAGCTCTAATCAACGGTTTACTTTTGATCGGGGAGAAAACAAGCCTTTCACAATCATTTCAGGATAATCCATGCATTGCCGTACAGATCTGAATCCTGAGAGTTTAAGGAATCAGTTGATTCTTCCAAACCAAGATGAACACGAACCACATTAGATTTCTCCAAACAGAAGCGATTCTTCTGCTGCGGTGTGAACGTGGAACCAATACAAATCAACACAACACACACGAGCACTTTAAACACTGACTTTATTTACATTAAAACAAAGTGTCAACAAAAACACACAAAAAAAGACAAACAGCGTAGATTACTGTGTTGGGCAGGTGTTAGCACTGCCGCCAGCATCAGGCTTCACCGGAGAAGAGTCCGGAATCTGCCACCAGTCTTTTACTGGAGCTGCATTTGATGCTGCGCTGGAGCTGGGATCTAAAACAAACACAGAGTCAGTGGAGCATTCCAGTCACGTGTATTTCTATAGCACTTCATACAATACAGACGGTTTTAAAACAGCTTCACACTAATAAACATACAATATAAGATTAAATTGATAATAAAAACTGTCCCGAGCTTCTTTAGCGCTGGCTCTAGCTCCTTAAAATAACATTGATGAAGTAAAACTAAAATTTAATGCGACAATCAAAAGTCCTTGATATTCCATGACTTGGAAAAAAAAAAAAAAAAAAAAAAGATTTTTAAATAGATCTTTTAAAATTCCATGATATTCCAGAAATCCCGTGACCCCCGTGGGAACCCTGCAGTTTAAACACATTAGTGAGAAACACCCCACACGTGCGTTTACCCTCTTCATCACCGTCTGAAGAATCCACGAAGGACTCGGCCGGCGCACAGGAATCCTCTAACATGAACACACTCACAGTAACTGATCTGCACGCGTGACCGCACGAGACACGGCACGAGACCGCGGCGCTCACGTACCTGGCCCCGCCCCGAGGCTGGAGTCATCAATGAACTGTGTGGGACGCTTGAGGGGGACGCTGGAGCGCACGTCACAGAACGTCCTCTTGGGCGAGTTGAGCTCAGTCTCTGTCAGAGGAGGAAGGCGTTTGGTTGGCGTGCATGGAGCGTCTCGCTGGCTCTCCTTCATCTTGTACGCTCTCCGCTTCCATTTGTTGATCTCCTCCTGCTGCTTGCTCAGCAGACTGTGTGAGGAACAGTTAGGAAAGCCCTGAGTAATGCTTATTAACAGACACAGATTACAGAATGCACTTCTTTAATATCAAAAATGCACTGGTTCAGGATCACTTTAAAAACATGATTAAGATGCATTGTTTTTAAATTATGTTCAAACATTGAGGGGGTTAAAATCAGGACAGGAAATAGCCTGTTACTGCTAAATTATGATGTTTTTTAATTTAAAAATCTTGTTAACATAAGTGGACCTCAGAGGCAGTTCATGACACCTTTAATTAATGTGCATTAGTAATATTTTGCTCATCTTGTGTCCTCAGGAAAGAAGCCAAAAGCGTTTTCCCCAAACTGAAAGTATGCCTTTTAAATTTGAATATTGTTAATATTTAAGTGCAAAATTCTTATTTGGTTTCTCAGCCGTTTGGTGATGTTTCGGTGCGGTCACCTCTCAAACTGAGCGTTCTTCTTCTGCAGCTCCTCCATCTGCTTCTCTTTGAGGGACGTGACCGCTCTGGTGCTCGAACACACTTTAAAGTCAAACTCATCGCCGTCTACGACTGCAGAAGACATTTAAACAGATCAAACGATGAGAAATGAGCACGAGATGTGCATAAAACACTCAGAAAGTCACTTCCTTAAATTATGTTCCTGCTCTTATTCATGATTCATCATTGAGGATGTCCTACAGAAAAACACGCTCGTCACCATCATCTCCACTAAACGTCACTTTCACCATCCAATCCCTGGATTAAATCAGTTCCAGGTTGACTGTAATCTAAGCATCTTACATGACTGTTCATCGTCCTGCTGCATTTTCCTCAGGGTCTCTTTCAGCTTGCGGATGACTTCGGCTCTGTGCTCCAACACAGAGGTCATCTGTGCAACTCTAGAATGAAGCAATCACAGAAACACTTTCAGCACGCTCTCCTCAGACTGAACCGTACGTCACAGGATCAGCGGCTCATAAACCGCTCACATACTCCTTCTCATGACTTGTGGTGACCGCGATGTGATCCAGCTCCATTCTGACCAGTTTGTCTTTGAGGGCGGCGAGATCCGCAGCTTCTGGTGTCATGCTCCTCTTAGCCAGAACCTGCAGGAGGGATTACACACATTGCAGGATTACAGGATATGGTGCAGGTGAACTGAAGCGTGTTGCACGGCTCTCAAACACCAAGCACACAAACAGTCAACGATTAACCAACCTCTGACTCTTTAAGTTTGTCTTGCAGGCTCTGGATCCGGGCTTCCTTCTCCTTCAGTTGGTTACTGAGCTCCTGGAGCTGAAGATCTGATGCATCAGCTTGGACCTTCACTTCCTTCATTTGCTCCTGAATTTCCTGCCAGACAAACAATGGAAGCACTTACAAACATGTCCTGTAACAAACTGCTGTGTTGATGCTACCATCTAGTGATCTGTGTCCCTGACTAAGGATTTACAGTCGAATCAGATTGGTCAAGTCTTGCCTATAGAATAATATGTGTGTGTGTGTGTGTGTGTGTGTGTGTTTGAGTGTGAGTGTGAGTGTGAGTGTGAGTGTGAGTGTGTGAGTGAGAGAGAGAGAGAGAGAGAGAAGGGCCAAAATCAAATTAAATCTGTTAAATTGCTTGTGCAAGCATTCTTTAAGTACAGCACACCAATGATGCACTGAAAAATCAAAAGTTAATTTACAGAATTAAACTAGGCCAGAATATTTGTGACCCTGGAGCACAAAACCAGTCATAAGGATCAATTTTTCAAAACTTAGGTTTATACATAATCCGAAAGCTGAATAAATCATCTCTCCATTGATGTGTGGTTTGTTATGAGGACAATATTTGAAAATCTGGAATCTGAGGGAGCAAAAAAATCTAAATATTGAGAAAATCATCTTTAAAGTTGTTCAAATGAAGTTCTTAGCAATGCATATTACTAATCAAAAATTAAGTTTTGATATATTTACAGTAGGACATTTACAAAACATCTTCATGGAACATGATCTTTACTTAATATCCTAATGATTTTTGGCATAAAAGAGAAATGTATAATTGTGACCCATACAATGTATTGTTGTCTATTGCTACAAATATATCTGTGCTACTGATGACTGCTTCTGTGCTGCAGGGACACAAATTACGAGTGTAAAAAAAATAAATAAATAAAAAAACTAAAAAAAAAAACACAAAGCATGATGAAATCTCTCACAATAGGATGCACTTGTGAGTCTCTGTGTCATGCTGACGCCTGTATAACGGCGTCCCTCTCCGTACCTCCATCTGTTTCTGCGTCTGCTGCAGCTGCAGGGACACGCGCTGATTGTCCCGCAGAAGTTCAGCCTCAGTTTTGGGCAGCGTGTCGTGTTGGGCTTGAAGCAGAGTTAAAGTGTGTCTCCTCTGATCCTTCAGCTGCTGCTCAGACTCAGCGGAGGCAGGTGTGAAAGGGGAGCGCACCGATTCGCATCGATTCAACAGAGCCTGTCAACCAGAGCGGATGGTCAGGAGCGGTGCGCAACAAAAACACCTAACACCGTTTAAAAACACATGCATGGCTTACGAAATAAAAGGTGTTGAGATGCTCGGTGGCTCTGGAGCGGCGAGGGATTTGTCGCTCGAGCAGCTGTATGACGGCGGAGGCCTGAGGAGATCCCAGCAGAGACCTGAGCTCCTCCAGATCACGGATCCTGTGCTGATGCTCCTCCGACACCGTCACTGCGTGTTTAGATAAACCCTCCTCCAGAACCCTTAGACCGGCCTCCAGCGTCTGATCAACACACAAATAAGACACATCAGAACCAGGAGACTGAAAAATACAGCCAGGACGTTTATTTCTATAGAGGTTTATTCAAGACAGATTGTTTCAAAGCAGCTTCACACAAAGAAAACAGGACAATAACAGCATAAGATGAATAAAGCAACTCTACAGAAGACAATAGTGTCATTACTGTTCAGGGTAAAACCGAAAACTATATTCCTGCAATACTGGAGACTGCAGTTCTAACCAATTCTTATTTACTAGATAAGCAAAATGATGTAAGATATTTAGTCTTGTTTCCAGAGGGAAAAAAAAAAAAAAAAAAAAACAACATTAAATAAAGGGCATTTTGGTTAAAACAAGATTGTTTTTCTTACTCCACTGCAAAGGATATGAAACACAGGACACTGCTAGAAGTCAAATGGCCCTAATCTGAGATCAAGCGATCGTCTTCTAAACATTATATTGTGATACATTTTTTAGCTGTATCGTCCATCCCTGTAGCTAAACAAAGATGATCATACCTGCAGGTACTGCTGCCATCTTTCCAGCAGATGTGTGAGTCTCTGATCCCAGACCTGCTGGACGTCCCCCTGGAGCGAGCGGAAGGACTGCGCCGGAGACGGAGCCGTGAGCGTGAGCAGGTCCTGCAGGCGAGACTCCTCAAACGAAGCCACGTCACGCTGCAGCTGCGTCTCGAAGTGAGTCTTGTAGCACTGCGCCAGTCTCCTGTAAGCCTCCTACAATGGTTTGTCCTCGGGTTAACTTCGTCTGAAAGATGCTGGTTGCTGTGATTCGTGTCTTTGCAGACTCTTACCGCAATCTTGATCAGCACATGGTTCAGTCTGGTTGCTTTCTTGGTGTGTGTAACGACGACGGCTCTCTGAGTCTTTGGAATAATCTGCAGCAGCTGATAGATCACGGCCCATTCTTCACGGTTTATGGCCGCTAAAGCATTAGTGGGACGGTCGATGATCAGCTGGAGCGCCGCAAAGACCGCCTTCACACGGAGAAAAACCTTAGACTATTAAACCAGTCTTAAGACCACACCCCATCATCATCATCATCATCATCATCATCAGCATTTACCTGCAGTTTCTCACCAGACGCCTCAATCTCAGGAATCAGATGAGCAGATGTGTGTCTGGACTGCTCCGCAGACACGCTGCAGTTCAGCTCGGTGAGAGACTGAAACACAGCGAGACGCAGCTTTAAGAGCAAGTTAAAGAACGGTTTATTCTGGGTGAGGAGATGAAGACACTCACCTGACTGAGAGAATGCACTTCAGACTCCAGCAGGATCTTCTGCTTGCCCAGCTGCTCTGCTTTTGATTCAGCGTGTGCCAGCTGTGGGAGTACGATTACAATGTTAACACAAATACACACTTGGTGACCAAAATATATAGGCATATGTATTTGTATATATATACATACATAAATATACACAGTACACACACATCTTATGTAAACAAACTTTTTTGGACACGATTAATTATTTAAAAGCACTAATATTTATTTTATGCCATGTCAGCATCTCGGGCTATTTTCATGGCAAAAACAATTAAAAAATACAATAAAAATCAGCACAAATATAATATAATTCAATTCAATAAATTTATTGCCATGTCAACAAGTTGATAGGAATTTGTCTTGGTACAACTCTCAGACGTAAATAACCCAAAAGACAAACATCATGAGTACAAAAAAACAGACGATGTTCACCAACAATACCCAGCAACCAGTAAGACATTAGACCAACACCCCGCAGAAAAAGACAATACCCCTCGGCAGAGAAAGTGCACAGTGCATACAGTTAATAAAGTGCGGCTAGCAGTCAGGTTCAGATATCTGATAGCCAGAGGGTAAGTGCTGTCTCTGAAACGTGATGTAGAAGTCTTAATACTCCTATATCTTCTTCCTGATGGAAGGAGATTAAAGAGATGATGAGCAGGGTGAGAGTGGTCCGCTATGATGTTTTTAGCCTTTCTGATTATTCTGGTGGAGAAAAGTGAAGAAAGTGAAGGGAGACTACAGCCTATAATTTTTGATGCTCTGCGTACTACTCTTTCCATCCTAGTTTTGTCCTGAGCGGTTGTGTGACCGAACCAGACAAGCATGGAAAAAGTGAGCACGCTTTCAATAGTTGACCTATAAAAGTGGGTCATGGCAACTCGGCTGACTAAACTTTTTGAGCTGCTGCAGAAAGTGGAGTCGCTGGTGAGCTTTACTGATCTTAAAATTAGTGTTGAGCTCCCATGATAAGGATTCCTGGATTGTGGTCCCCAGGAACTGGAAGGAAGTGACCCTCTCCACCTCCACCCCATTAACGGAGAGCGTAGAGAGGGGACCTTCTAAAATCCACAACCAGTTCCTTGGTTTTTGAGATGTTAAGTATCAAGTTATAGCTTTCGCACCATTTCACCAGCCCCTCCACTTCTCTGCGGTAGTCAGACTCATCTCCATTAGTAATAAGACCAACTACAGAGGTATCATCAGCAAACTTAAACCGCTATCAAAACGACAGTAGAAGTCATTAAGCCTCCCAGGAAGAGAGGGGTCACTGACTGGAGCATGGTGTTTGATCTTACAGTCAGTAATGTCCTGCAGCCCACGCCAGACACCTTTGATGTCATTTGCATGCAATTTATTTTAAAGCTTAGCTTTATAGGAAGCCTTGGATTTCAACACAGCTCGCTGAAATTCACATTTCAGTAATTTGTATTGTACCATATCACCACTCTTAAAAGCAGCCTGTTTTTTCTTGCATAGCATTCTCACTACATTATTAAACCAGGGCTTACTGTTATTAAAGACATGAACAGCTCTTGTAGGAATACAAACACTCTCACAAAATTGAATATAGGATGTGACGGTATCAGTAAAGATGCAGGGTTTTTCCTACATTGAAAATTGTTTGGCGGCCGCCAAAACTATTTTTTGTCCCGCCAAAGCCTTATTTGATGTGTAATTGTGTTTTGTGAGTGAAGCAGGCTACAGACGGAGTGACGGAGAGAACGAGCACAGCGCCCCTCCCCCGCGCGCGCACTCTCCGTCTTCAGTTCTGTCTTTGCTCTCTCCCTCGCATCAAATTCAACTGATCCTAAAGGTCGGAAGACCGAATCCATGTTTCACGTGCTGCATTCGGAGAATATTTTTGCTGAATTACCGCTGGCTGTGAATTGCAGTCAAAAAAAAAAATAATCGCCTTATCTTCTCTTACAACTTGTGACAAGCATTCCGCACATGCAGCTGACATAACTTTAAATAAACGCAAAAAAAAAAAAAAAAAAAAAATCTATCCAGTTATGAAGTATTTTTGTGTGTGTGTGTGTGTGTGTGTGTTGACAAATCTTTCGCGATGTCCTAACAGCCAGGATTCCCACACAACACGTCCGCTGAAGTCCGATTCGCGACCTAATGACTCCTTTGAGCCGATTCATTATAATGAATGGTTAAAGCACTTGGTCTGCCCGTCAGTGTCTGAATCAGTGTATAAAAAATCATTACTTCTTAGAAGAACATACACATCTGAAATGAGAAAGTAAGTGTGCTTACCCCATTTAGCAAGAGTGTTTAGTAAAATTTAGCCTTAATAATCCACAGTATGTATAGACCTATGACAATGTGTAGTAAACTACCTATAAAACCATTTAGTTTAAAGTTAGACTGGAGTGAGATGAAACTAGATCAAAGCACAAAGCAAGCTGTTGCTAGCTGGCTGCTAATTTTATTAAATTTTATATGGTAAAAAATTACACTATTACACCTTTTAACGCTACGTTTTTAATGCTACTTTTTAATTGATATGATTATACTAAAATAATTATCAGGTCTATCAAAAAAGGATTTTATCTTTCAAAACTATGAAAGCCAGTCGTGGAAAAATCACAGCTTTTTTGCAAAGACGGCAAGAAAGGATGAGAGTGAGAGTGACAGGTAATATCTGTGTCTGATAATTGCATAATTAGTAAATAGATAAATTGTGATACCTTTGACATTTCAAATATACTTTGGTATCGATGATGTTTACATGTAAAATAAGTTGTAATCGCTTTCCTTTACTATCTAGCCTGACAGTGATCGGTTTTTCATGAATAAATAGGATAAGAAAAAAATCCCAAACTGTTTATTTGTATTTATTTTAAATTTAACATTTATTGTCAGTATTGGGCTTGCGGATCATGTGGGTACTAGGGTACTCTTTGCTGTGTGTGGATGACCTTGTCGGTCAGCCACCACCGAAGACCAATTTTGACCCAGGAAAAACCCTGAAATGTTAATATCCTGACCATCAGACCAAAAATTACTCCATACTGTGGAGTCTAAGCAGTCCTGTAATGTGTCTATGGCTTGTGGGGACCATTTCCTAAAAAGTTTAACAGTTGGTTTCGCCACTTTAAGTTTCTGGCGATATTTTGGTATAAGAAAAATAGTGTTGTGGTCGGACTCACCCAAAGGGGCCCTGGCTACAGCATGATATGCCTCAAAAATAGGAGAATAGCATTGATCCAGTGTTTTATCCTTCCTGGTAGCGATCTGGATTTGGGGTTTGTATCTGGGGAGTGCTTTCCTCAAGGAGACATGGTTAAAATCACCCAGCACAAACATGGCAGCGTCGGGATTGTTGTTTTCAACCTCCGTGATATTATCTACAAGTTGCTGCAGAGCAGTCGGAGCAGAGGCGTCCGGGGGAATATAAATAACCATCAGGACAACAGAAGAAAACTCTCGAGGCAAGTAGAAGGGCTTACATATCACAGTGAGGGACTCCAACTCTGGAGAGCAGGTTTGTGACAAGTTTTTGCAATCCGAACACCAGTTACTATTGATGTAGCAGCCAACCCCACCTCCACGTAATTTTTGTGAACACGCAGTGCGGTCTGCACGGTGTAGAGAAAAGCCGGCTAGTTGTAACATGGAGTCCGGGAAACTTTCAACCAACCAGGTCTCAGACAGGCAGATAGCGGCGGCGTCCCTGAAATCTCTCTGTGTACGAATGAGCATAGAAAGTTCATCCATTTTGTTTGCCAGGGAGCGGACATTGGAAAGAATCAGACTAGGTAGAGCTGGGCGGTAGATGCGACGCCTAAGCCGGACAAGAGCGCCACCCCTCACACCCCGCTTCCGAGTCTTCAAGCGTTGTTTAAGCCGCTCCTTATGTAGTTGGCAATCCGGCGGTAGATCGGGCAGGAAAATGGTATCATTTCGGGCATGCTGTCGCGAATATGAAGTAATGCAGATCTATCATACTGAACAATACCAAGGCTGGGTTCTAGGAACGTGCAGGACAACACCAAACAAACAACCAAAACAGAGAGTAGTACCGAGTCGCCATTGAACGGCGCCATCTTGCTTTCCATAGATAGATAACACAAGTTATAAGTTAAGTTGTGTTAATATAACACAAGTTACATTACATTAACATATGATACATATTCTAAAACTTTTTTCTGGCAAAATTATACTAAAATCTTTAAGTGAGTTCACTTCATAAAAGATTTTTCTACATGTATTAAAAGCTGAACAGTCCAATAAAATGTTTGACAGGAAGGAGAATCTTGCAGAACACGCTTCGAGTCAGTCTTCTATAAACTCTCTAAACACCACTCACTCAAATATAGTTTTAAGAGATCTGTTTGAAATTTCTGGATGGATTTCATGTAATACTATTTTGTACATGTATTTAATAAAGAATAAAATAACCCTTTATCACATTAAGGAACCTTTAGTCCAAAACCCAGCTTTGGCACCAACTAAATGAGCTAAACTCTGCAGGAGTCTGATTTATTACACCTGCTCTTTTCAGCACATTTCAGGTCCTCACCTTCTCCATCTTTGCCTCCAGTTCTCGTCTGAGCTGATCTCTCTCTTGTGTGGCGTCTCGTAAAGACTCCAGGAGCTTCTCGGCACAGATCTTCTCATTCTCCAGCTGATCCTTCAAACCGGCGAGAGACTCCAGCTCCTCCGTCAGCTGCTTTCTCTAAAGAAACAACTAATTACTGTAACAGTGCTGCCAACTAATGCTCAGGGAAAGATGCTCAATGACGTTACGCGATGACATCATGTAAAATCACAACGAAAAACTGCAAAGAATACACAATCAGATCACCCAAATCTCAGTGAAAAATATGATTAGGAATACGATTTGAAATGTTAATTGAGATTTGTTAATAAAACAAAAAAAAAAAAAATTACCAGTACATTTTCCATTTTTCTACATATTCTTTGATCTGATCAAAGGTGTTATCATAAATTAACTATTATTGAACAATTGCAACTTAATCCAAGTGATGTGTGTACAGCTAGACAGCTTTGATTTCCTCTTTCTGTGTAAATTAGAGGGAAAATGTGCCTTTTAATCATCGGAGTTGCCAAATACATTTTAAAAACAGCTAAATCTGGTGCTTTTTGAAGAAAAAGTTGCTTGAGTAATCTGAAAAGTTGCTAAATCTAGCAACAAAGTTGATATGTAATGAGTATTTTCCCTGGGTGTGATCAGTGTGAACTAAAATGACTGTATGCTGCACCACAGATATTATTTATTTAGCAAGCTTACCGTGTCCTCACTCTTCTGTAGACCCCGTCTCAGCTGCTCTCCCTCCTCTCTGCTCCTCCTCAGCGTGTCTTGGAGCTCATCCTTCTCTTTCGTAAGCGAGCTGAGGTTTGACCGGAGGTTCTGGATGCCTGTGTTTTGCTGGTCTCGTAGAGCTGAGAGTTCTTCACTCATCTGACTCAGCTGAGAGGAAACAGAACAGGAGATGAGGTGTTTGATCTCTCACCTGCAGTGTGTGAGGTTGTTCTCAAACAGCACTCACCTGCTGCTGAAGCTGAGACTCTCTCGCAGCGCTCCGCTCCATCAGTTCTGTGTTCTCTTTCTGCTGCTGCTTCAGCTCCTCCTTAGTAACGTGCAGTAGATCCTGATAGGTTTTAGACTGCGGGACAGTACAGAGAGTCAGTGAGGTGTAGTGTGCAGCTCAGGTGACATTATTGATGTGATGAAGCCTCACAGTCGCCGCGGCCTCCTGGAGCTCGTTCCGGAGCACCACCCTCTGATTCCTCAGAGACTCCAGCTCCTCGGTGAGAGCTTCAATCTGAAATGAGACCCACATCATGAGGAACTGGAGTCAAAATGAATGGCTCTGCTTCCAATTTTTATTCCATTAATAGGTCTTGCAGATGTCTTGAAGGATGCTGGTAACCAACGGTTTCAATTCCCACTGAATATTTCTTGTCCATACGGAGGAAGTCAACGGGAACCGAAACTATTCGGTTAGCAACATACACACAGAGTTATGTACCTGCTCGAGCTGAGCTTTCTGCTTCTCCGTGGGACTCCGCTGACCGGACTCCTGATCTCTCTTCTGTCTGAGCTCTCCTTGGACCTGGATCAGCTGAAGAGAGAGAGAGAAGAAAGAGAGAAGAGGTTAATAACTCTTAACCTCTTCATTTATTCAGAAAGGCTCACGGGTGTGTGGTTACCTCTCGGACCCCCTGCAGGATCTCCTGAAGGTCTCCTCCCTCGCTCAGAGACGTCAGGCTGGAGGAAGAGCTGGACCGGTGACACGCAGCGGCTCTCTCGGCACAAACTGACTGCAGCATCTGTGAAGAGAAACGTTCTGCTTATGGATCTGAATCACACTCGGCAGCACAGGAGCTGATGCTGTGCGATATGAACATTTTTGATCATGGATAAAATCAGCTTTTGAAGAAATATTGTAGTTCTATCAGTCGTAGTTCTGATGCCTCCGCCTCAGTTTACTGCACATTCACATCAATATTAACATGTGCTTTAAAGCCTGGCTGGTTACACATTTCATTCAAAAAATGATTTTCTTCCTTCGTATTTTTGTCTTGTTTTCTTGTATAAATAACTACTAATTCTGAAATTAAGATGCATTTACTTGACAAGTAAATCAACTAGAGATATTTTGTCTTGTTTTCTGAAAACATCATCCAAATTTTGTTAGCTTTTACTTAAAACAAGCAAAAATATCTGCCAGTGGGGTGAGAAAATAATCTTGTTTAGCCTTTGAATTAAGATTATTTTTCTTACCATATAGTCAAAACACCAGGTTTACATAAACACATCTGGTTCTGTCTGAAGTGAACAGTGACGAGAAAACAGACGCGTGTCTGTATATTAAAGCATACTAAATATGCTGCAGCTTGTTATTAAATGGATAGTTATCATCAAAAATAATACTGAGAGCGAGCAATCATGACGGGATTGTCATCATACCTTTAAATGTTAATAACAAACAACAAAACAGAAAAATCACTCACTGCTCTACTCTTCACTGAACATTCTGAATACAGTTGTTTTAATAAGAATCAATAAATGTACAGTGTTTTATTTTAATTTGTTCATTCTTTTTTTTTGAAAGCTGCTGCTAAATACACCTACTATACCTGAAAAATTAACCACTGCTTGTATATTATGAGTACTTGTGTATTTTCGTTTTTTTAATAATAAAGATCCACTTTGGCCTAAATGTCTGCAATACTTTGTAGCACATCACCCAGCCTCAGCATGAAGCTCGTGTTACCATCTGGCTCTTCTCCAGCTGATCCCTCTCGTCTCTCACGCTCTGCAGCGTCTCCAGCAGGCGATCTCTCTCTCGAGTCAAAGCGCTGATGTTAGCGTCAGCCGTCTTCAGCTCTGCTAGCTGCTCCTGGGTTCTCTCAGAAAGCAGCCGCTCTCTCTCTGCGGAGGACGACTGAAGCTCTCCTCGTAGCTCCAGCAGCTGAGAACAGAAAATATGATTATATTAATCATGAATTGGGGAACCTTTCTGGATGATCTGAGAAAATAAATAATGGAGTGGTACCCGAAATAAATTTTTTTGGCTATGGTGCAAATCTGAGTGACAAAATCCACCTGAAAGCTCATTAAGGCCATTATGATGTGACATGTTTAAATGTAGATGAAAAACGGTTCAATTGAAAATGGAAATTGTGTAATTATTTACTCAATCTGGACTTGTTACATTTTTTAAAAATGTTGGGAACAGCTTCCATTGACTTTCATAGAGAAAAAATAAATAAATAAAAATACAAATGGAGGTTAAGGGGAACCAAAACTGTTTGGTTACAAAGATTCTTCAAAAGAACTTCTTTGTGTTCCCCAAAATGAAAAGTCATACATGTTTGGAACAACAAGTGTGCATAAATAATAACAATTTTAATTTTTGGGTGAACTGTCCCTTTAAGTCCAAATGTCCCCTAACAGGAGGAGGACTCGGATCACTCACGGTCTCTTCCTTCTCCTCCAGGTCTCTCCTCAGCTGGTTCTTCTCCTCTCCGTTGACCTTCAGGATCTCCAGGAGCTGCTCTCTCTCCTCCGTGAGCGAGGCCAGGCTGCTCTGCACTTCCTCCAGATCACTCTTGCTCTTCTCCGACAGCAGACGGTCTCTCTCAGCGCAGGCCGCCTGGAGCTGCTCTCGCACCTGGACCAGCTGGGAATCACGGGAGGAGTGTCAAAATCTCACAATACAGTTATATCACGATATGAAGGCCACTATACGATATAAAAAAATAAACTTTTCACGATATTGTAATTTTTAGAGATGCACCTGTACATACATGTAACTCATTCTCTATCAACAGGAGTGCAGAAATAGCAGTTTCCGCGGTAACGGCTGGAAATAAACAACCACTGCATTCACAAATGCTACTTTATCAGGCAAGACATCAAAGCTTTCCTGAAGACGGTCAGATCTTTTCAAAGATACATTCATATAAAAACCCGCGCCGCATTCAGATTTTGAAATGTGCAGTGCTCCGTTTATTCAACGTCAAAACCTTCTGGAAAATCTATTAGTGGCGGTCCGTTATAATACTGTGGCGAGCCGTGACAAATAATCAGTGTATAGGAAAACATAACAGCTGGATATTTTAAACTGATTATTTGCAGTGCTGGACTTCCACTGTAAGTATAATGTGGCTGTAAATCTATTTTCTGTGGTATGATGGCTGAGCGTAGTGGTTTTTACCGTCTGGTCTCTCTCCTGCCGCTCCACCTCGTCTCTGAGGCTCTGCAGTGTCTGCCGGAGCTGGTCTCGCTCCTCCGTCAGAGAGCTGATGCTGGCCTCCATCTGCTCCATCATCTCAGAGTCACGGAGTGTGTTCACGGAGCGCTCAGACAGCAGACGCTCTCGCTCGCGGCACACACTCTCCAGCTCCTCCCTCAGCTGCTCTATCTGTGGAGGTCACAGCAGAAACGGTTTGTATTTCCTGACTCGCATTCAATGAACTGAACGAGTAGTTGGATGATCAGTGTTGTTTCCAAAACTGTGACTCTGACTCTACCTGAGCCTCCTGCTGCTGTGATGTGTTCTCAGACTGCATGAGCGCTCGCTGAGCCTCCAGTTCTTGTACAGTGTTCTGAAGATGTTTCACCTTCTCAAGAGCTCCTCTCAGCTCCTCTTGATTCTCAATCATCTGCATTTGGGGGGAAAAAGGGATTTTTAACAAGACACTTAATGAAGGGCTATTCTGAAGTCACAAATGCAAGCCAAAATAAAAACAAAAACACACCACCCTGAGATTTCATGATCCTTATACATCAGAAACATCCCAATAGTGTCCAGTGTACACAGATCAACTTATAATCAAGGAAACAGTGCTTACTCATAATCCAGTTCAACAGTTTGAGACCAATAATTTTTTTACGAAATTAACACTTGCATCAAGCTCACACTGCAGTGATCAAAAGTGACAGTAAAGACATTTATAATGTTACAAATGTTCTTTTAAACTTTCTATTCATCTGTGAATCCTGAAGAATAAAATGTATCAGTTTCCACAAAAATATTGTGCAGCACAACTGTGTTCAACATTGATAATAATCAGAAATGTTTCTTGAGCAGCAAATCATCATATTAGAATGATTTCTGAAGATCATGTGACACTGAAGACTGCAGTAATGATGCTGAAAATACAGCTGCGCATCACAGAAATATATTACAGTTTAACAGATACTTATAATATTTCAAATAAATGCAGCCTTGGTGAGCAGAAGAGACTTCTTTTAAACGCATTTAAATCTCTTACTGATCCCAAACTTTTGGTAGCGTGTTTATCATTTTTAAAAGATGAAATTATAAAAGAATACCGAAAACAGCATGCACTCATGTGGAGAAAAACCTCATGTCATTCCTCTCAAAACATTTTGACATCTCACCATTTCGACGTTCTCCTGTAGGTCAGATGTGAGCTGGTTCTTCTCCTGATGCACAGCGTCCAGCTCCTCTCTAAGCTGCTGCATCTGTGAGAGAGGCACTCCATAAAAACCATGATCATCAGCATCACATGTGCTCCAAATCAAGAGCGTGTGACGGTCTCCGATTACCTGCTGGAGGAGTTCATCACGCTGTGTGTCTGTCTGTGGGCCGCTGTGTTCCTGCTGAACCTGCATGAGCTGAGAAAACACTTCCTATAAAAGACACTCCGCTCACTCTATCATTTATACACTAATATAAAACTATTTAAGCATTTACCATCCCATTAGTGTCTTCAAGGTCCCTCTTGAGCTGGTCTCTCTCGTCTCGGAGGCCCTGCAGAATCTGCTGGAGCTGCTCTTGCTCTTCAGTTATTGAGCTGATCGTGCGTCGCAGGTTCTCCGTCTCATCCGGGTCTCTCTGAACTTCCTCCATCTTCTCAGACAGAAGCACATCTCTCTCGGCGCGGACAGACTCCAGCTCTGAGCTCAACTGCACCGACTGACAGTAAAAACGGTGTTGAATCACTGGAGGCTGCTGGGATTGTGTGTAGCGTGACGTGTGAACGCACCTTCTGTGTGGCCTCCTCTAATGACGCCAGACGTGTGCGGTTCTCCTGTGTGACGTGCTGGAGATCCGTCTGGAGGTTCTGGAGGCATTCTGATGTCTGCGTGAGCTGCTGGGTCAGTTCTGCTTCCTTCAGCTGAGCATCAACCAGATCGCTCTCCATCTTCAGAAGCTGATCCTGAGCTTCTTTCAGTCTCTGATGAGCTTCGGACCGAGCGGATATCAAAGCGTCTCTCTCCTCTCTAACAGAACGCAGCTCTTCTGACAGACTGCACACCTGAGAAACAGCAGATATATTCATAGGGTTTATGACTGATGCAGCTAGTTTCAGATCTCCAGCTGATGTCTCACCTGTTCAGACGTCTCTTGAAGGTTCAACGTCAGCTGGGTTTTCTGCTCTAATAAAGTCTCAAGCTCTTCCTTTAGTGTCTGGATCTGCAGAATATGCTACACCATCAGAGAGAGAGACAGAGTGAATAAACCACACAAACACTCACATTCATGTAGAAGAGAGGAACCAAGTCAAAGCTACAGACCTGCTGAGAGTTGTTCTTCTCACTGGAATCATCATCATGGTTCAAACGCTGCTGCTTTTCTTGTAACTCGGACTGAATCTGCAGAATCTGAAACCAAACAGATTCACTCGTTTCACCTGCATTACAGAATTCAGTGGATTTACTTGCACGATACACCATTTATTTCTGAACGGTCTTCATACCAGCATCATAACGTCTAAACATGTTCAAATTCTGCTCTTGGTTCAATTATTAGATGAATGTCCAGGGACCTGTTTCATAAAACAAGTTTACCAAACAAGCCAGGTTTATTTCAGATAGTCTGACTTATTGTCACTTGATTTGGTTCAAAATAAGTCAGAATAACTCAAACAAGCCTGGTTTGTTTGGTCAACTTGTTTTATGAAACAGGCCCCAGGTCACAGTTCACTCAAGCACACAACAAATAACTATCACAAATCTTCACACACACAATGCAAAAACGAATTAAACTGTTAAATTAAGCATTTTTTTTTATATTTGTGTCAGATGAAAAAGGGTTGAAGCATAAAAACAATAAGTGTAATACTGCTTTAAATTGTTTTTGTTTCCCCCCACAAAAAGATAAATACAAAAATTTGTTTGATTTAATTGCAATTTTGTTTTTCTGAGCAAATATCATACATTTTCCCCTGATTTACAGAAGAGACCCATTAACATGTCATTCAGTGTAACAATCTTGTCAGGCATATTTACAACAAAAATCAATTTATGACACATTAAAACACTAATTACTTTCACCCCAAATACTAATAAGTTGTAATTTTACATTTTTTAAATTTGCCACTATCCTAGGTTTTAGCCATTTGTCAGTAAGAATTTACTCATTTAAAACAAAATCAAATTTAATATTCTCCCTTATTCTATTATATATTTTAATATGTACACGTCAGAATAAACATGTTTGAATTTTTACATAAATATTGTGTTACACTGAATGAGAATTTAACTATTATTTCAACCAAATTGACATTTTATTCTCCAAAAACTTTTGAAACCTTAAAAGTAGACACTTTACTTACATTTAATGTGCTTTCTATGCACAAAATCACTTTTGTAAATTTCTTTTGATGTGGATATCTTAACATCTTTGACCCATTTACATTTTTAAAATATCTGTGCTGTACTGAATTATGCAAATTGCAACATTACTGTAATTTATTACTGAGTATTAAAGTCACCAGTATCTAATGAGAATCAGTGACGCTGACAGTGAAATAGTGAAATAAATTATTCCCGTGTTTAGTTTGAAGCTTGACCTGTTTGATTAAGAGTTGAGTGAGGATTACTCTTCTCACCATCTCATGTTTCTCTTCCAGATGTGTTTTCGTCTCAGTATTGTCCCTCTCCAGCTGCTGTAGTCTCTCCTGAAGCTGATCTCTCTCTTCTGTTAAAGACGTGACGTCTGCTTTCATCTTCTCCATCACGTCTGACTGCTCACGATGGTCCGATCGCTCAGACAGCAGACGCTCCTTCTCTTCTGTTAACTGCTTTATCTGTATATAAACAACACTTTAAAGCAGGTGTGTGTGGATACATCTATCATCTGCGGTATGGTAGAAGTATACGATGCATGTCTAACCGCTGAGCCACCTGATCGTGTAGTTTGTCCAGCTGTCCATCTTCACAGCTCTTCTCTTCTCTCTGTGACTCCAGGCTGTGTAGCTTTCCCTGAAGTTCCTTCACCTTCTCCTGAGCATCTCTCAGTTCTGCTTGAGTCTCGATCATCTGCGGGGAACAAAACAACGGGTTAAAAAAACATCTGACGTCGACTGAGATGATCATGGTGCAGGAATAACGCTCACCATCTCCACGTTCTCCTCCATGTCCCTCTTGAGCTGGTCTCTCTCGTCTCGGAGGCCCTGCAGAATCTGCTGGAGCTGCTCGTGCTCTTCAGTTATCGAGCTGATCGTGCGTCGCAGGTTCTCCGTCTCATCCGGGTCTCTCTGAACCTCCTCCATCTTCTCAGACAGAAGCACATCTCTCTCGGCGCGGACAGACTCCAGCTCTGCGCTCAACTGCACCGACTGACAGTAAAAACGGTGTTGAATCACTGGAGGCTGCTGGGATTGTGTGTAGCGTGACGTGTGAACGCACCTTCTGTGTGGCCTCCTCTAATGACGCCAGACGTGTGCGGTTCTCCTGTGAGACGTGCTGGAGATCCGTCTGGAGGTTCTGGAGACGTTCTGATGTCTGCGTGAGCTGCTGGGTCAGTTCTGCTTCCTTCAGCTGAGCATCAACCAGATCGCTCTCCATCTTCAGAAGCTGATCCTGAGCTTCTTTCAGTCTCTGATGAGCTTCGGACCGAGCGGATATCAAAGCGTCTCTCTCCTCTCTAACAGAACGCAGCTCTTCTGACAGACTGCACACCTGAGAAACCATAATTGATGAGATCTATCCCTGCAGACACAAACTAAGAAAGCTAGCAAAGAAGATGCGATGCAGTTCTTCTAACCTGTCTCTGTAGTTCATCCACTTTAACAGCAAGAGTCTCTAACTCCTCCATCTTACTCTGCAGACGTCGCTCGCTCTCGTGACTCTGATCAAGCTCCTTACGCAAGTCACACACCGTTTTCTCCAACACGAGATTATCTGTCAGATCTGTGAAGAGGAAACATCAATTTGATACATTACATAAGATTATAATAACTGAAACACTCCTGGCAGCCAACTGGTTAAATCTTAAATGGAACAGTTGTCCCTAAAATAAAAAATAAAGCAATAATCCCTGTGAAGCCGTGGTTTACAGTGAATTTATAACAGCTGAGGGTCGTTATTCGGTACATAGCTGTTATAGCTGTTATAAATTCACTGTAAACCACGGCTTCACAGGGATTACTGCTTTTATAAAACGGTTATTCCATATACACAGTACAGTTTCACAAAATAAAACAGAGCAAATAAAGTGTAATGATATTAATAAAAACAGTATTCTTCCACCAAACAATGTAGTTCCTCAGAATCAGTTGTGTTTGGTACAAAGTGGTTGCCGAGCAACACACAAACGTAAACAAAGGGGTATGTTACATTGTAGAATAATTTACAACAGCTCCGAACGTGGCTCAACCAATCAGAATCAAGGACCGGAACTATCTGTTTTATAAAACTAAATTAAACCAGTTCATCACAAAACGAGCGTCTTTTCAGAAGACTTGGATTAAGCAGCTCGATTCATATACATTACTTTAATATGTCTTTATGTGCATTTTAAAGCTTGAAAATTTACGCATCTATCTTTCAGAAAAAAAATTTAATCTTTATATATAAAAAATATAATAAAACCTCTTTGTTCTAAAGATTAACAAAAGTTGGAACGACATTAAAAACTAAAGAATTTTCATTTGCGAGTAAACTACTTGGTTCAATTTGCCTGAAACGTCAGCATTTCAAACATTTAATGATCGTCGTGATTGGTTCACAATTCAACCAGAAGCATGAATTTAGAGAGCACATGCAGTCATAGATCATGAAGTCCCTTCTGTACGTTCTCCAACGGTTCTTCACCTACTTTTTGGCACTTTTCCGTCCAGCAGAGCGGTCAGTTTAGTGTTCTCATCAAAGGTGCCCATTAGTTCTTTTTGAAGATCCGTTTGCATCTTCTTGAAGCGAGACTTCTCCTGCTCCAGCTTGTCCTGAAGCATCTTCACCTCAGCTTCCATCTTCTCATGGTCTGTAGTCAGGTTGGCCTGAGTGCAACACAGAGAGAGTCACATTAATCACTCCTCATGACCCACACACACACACACACACACACACACACATATATCTCTCCTCTACTCACGTCTCTCTCTTTTAGGGAGATGTTCTCGCTCCGCAGGAAGGCCCATTCTTTCTTGGTCTCCAAACTGAGACACTCGGCATCATCGAGAGAGCGCCGCAGAAGTGTCACTTCCTGGACAAGATCCTTGTCACTCTGCAGAACACAACAGAGCACAATTAAAATTGAGACACAGGAAAGCAGAGTTACTTTTTCCTAGAAAGCATGATGATTGAACTAAATATTGGTAACGTACACAACTCTGCAGCTCAGTGGTCAGGTCTGTCTTCTTCTGAAGCTCCGATGAAATCGTCCCCAGCTCAGCCTGTGGAGAACAACAGTGAGATCGTATCACATTTACACACATTTGGCTTTAAGAGCAGCTACGTGACAAAGTCAACGGACCTTTAGCTTTTGTATCATGTCTTCCGATTGTTTTAACTCCTGCTGCAGTCTGGAATTTTCAGACTCCAACTCTCTCTGTGTGGAGAGAGATTACAATAGCTTACTATGAGCTGTCAGACACGGATCGTGAGTGGAAGCGGACAGTGATCCGAGTGATAATTGCACGCATGTGTTAAACTGCACTCTGATCACCTCATACTCTCTCTTGCTCTCCTGCTCCAGTTTCTCAAACTCCTCTGCATCTTTCCTCTCGTCAATGTCCTTCTGCAGAGCGTCTTTATCTTTCAGAAGTGAGTCTTTCTCTGCCTTCAGACCCTCCAGAACTTCGTTCACCAGCTGAAGCGTGTGTTTGATCAGGTCTCGCTCAGCAATGACAGCATCCTTTACAAAACAATTATAAAAAAGGGCATTCAAAACCCATTATACTGCTGTAACGCAAAGGATTTTTTTTAATGAAAAACAAGCCAAAGAAAAATAAAGAATGTTGTTTACTCACTTTCTCAAAGCCGATAGTCTCACAGAGCTGAATGGTCTCTTCCAGATGTTTTCTCAGCTGAACACACAACAATTTTTAATCAACAATTATGGTCAGGAGAAAAAAAAAAAAAAAAAAAAGAAGAAAAAAAAAAAAAAAGTGTTAAAAACCCATCAATGCCCTTGTTTTAAAAACGCAGCCCCTGTCCTCAGATATAAGCCAGGAGTTGCCTGAGCTGTTGTACCTGTTCACACATCTCACAGCGCTGGACAGCTTCTGAAGGGTTCTCCAGCTCTGCCACCTTCAGTTCCAGTGAGGAGCTTTTCTCCTCAGCCTTCTGTCTCTCCTGAACCTCCGTCTGAAGTCGACTCTGCAGCGCCTCCATCTCTTTCTCCAGCTCAGACACGTTCTTCTCCTCCTCTTGAGCTTCCAGCTTCTTCTGCAGTTCAGAGACCTCCAGCTGGAGTCCGGCGCTCATCTCCTCTGCTCTCCGTTTGCTCTGAGTCTCTGCCTCCAGCTGACGCTCTAGAGACGACACCTTCAGCATCAGCTCGCTCGCTCGGGGAGAATCTAGGAAGTGACTCCTGAACAGAGAGGGGAAACAAATAATAATAAATAAATCACAGAAAAATTCATTTGTGAGCACTGCTGTGAAATGAAGATGATGATGAATTCTAATGAGTTTTAGAGTGTAAAACTAACTTTTATTAAAAGTTATTCTTAAAATATTAGGACGTTAATCTTATTTAGTTAGTTTTCAACGTGGCATTAAAATGCTGTCATATTTGTAATTCATGCAAACACGATCTTGGCACAGAAGCCCCCCCCCCATTAGATATTTATCATGCCCGTGAGGAGGCAAGTGTTCGCTGAGTTTCGGTTCATCATTGTGAAGCGCTGCTGTTGAAGACCGAGACAGCAGAAAGCGCATCCTCTTTGTTTTCTTTATTTTACAAAAGCACAAGGTTTTGTTGATATTGTGAGCGCACACAAATAAAAGCAGCCCCTTTACAGTTCCAAATGATGTATTAGTCTTACCTTTATGAGCAAAAATTATAGCGTATTTTAAGTTACACTCTTAAGAAAAAAAATGAGCACAAACGATTAGATGTGCACTTAATAGCGCACATTTATCTTTAAATTAATATTGTGAAATGCATGAAGTGTATTATGGCAAGTAGTGTTGATTTGAGAAGGCTACATTGATCAAACATATGCTCAACTCAATCTGCCGCTGAACACTTAGTCGTTTTTTTTTTTTTTTTTTTTATATAATTCAACAAACAAAATATTCCAAACATATTTCTAAATTAACTTTAGAAAGGAAAAGAAATGCATCCACTTCACCATTAAAAACCAAAATTAGTCTAGTCTATTAGCTGCAACAGGAGTTCGGCTCGGGACATCGCTAGTAAAAGCGGTTCTGAGTGTCCTCACCCTTCAGAGGAGCTGCGGACGGTGATGCTGCTCATCTCCATGTCGGGTTCCTCCAGAGCGGTGAAGTCAAACCGACTGTCAAACTCATCCATATCTGGACACAAAACATCACAACCTTGAGAACCTTTCTCTGGTGTAACACAGACTCATTTTCACAGTACAATTTTCATGTAAACTAATTTTCTCCAATGATAAGACAGTCATACCCTCTCCCTCGTCGGGCAGAGAACAATCAGCTCTTCTCTTTTTGATGTACGGCTCTGCAAAGCTCATGTCCGTCGAGGCGAGATCTTCCTTCAGGAGATGAGCAGATCTCAGCAGCTTCCCTCCCCACGTCACTCTCCTCTTGGGAACCTTTACATTTAAAACACAACAATCAGATCCACGGTCTTCAGCAGCACTGAGGTTCACCAGTGTTAGATCTAGTGAAATCTGTCACCTTAGTGACTAGGGCGACGTTTGAGGCAGTGACGAGTAGCTTGGTTAAGTTCTTGATCCGGTCCTCCTGCTCTCTCTGGAGCTGGTCTTTCTCCTGCAGAATCTGACACAGAGACTCTCGCTCGGTCGCAGTGGTTTGTGTGACAGAGGAAACCTGTGAAACCAGACGGAACACAGTCGTGAAGATCAGAAGATGATGGGTCATGTTAATACTGGAAGAGATTCTGAAGATTAATCGAGTGATGAAAATAAAAGACTGGAATTTTATTTAAATGTCCACTTAATCTTTCATACTTGGCGATTTCGTTAGGACAGAAATGCTACAGCCGCTGTAACTTCCTGAATATGTGGACCTCAAAACGTGTGAACTCAGAGCGAGTGTTTGAGCTTTTATTTTGAAATCGTGATGAACAGTTAGCAAACTGAGAAAGATATTGACTATTCTCCTGTGTTTGCGTAGGTTTATAAATGATTTACTAAACAAATCTGATGAAATGGTGCACGTTGCGTTCCCAGATGAACGTCTTAAACCAAAACTTTGCTGAGTTTGAGACACTCCACACAACTGTAAAATAAATGTTTGTGCGGAGCAGCATTTACTGTGAACGGAGTTGCTCTGACACGCATACACATAACCTACACGCTTGTAAATAATTAAAGCACATATTTAATTGAATCACAGCGTTTGTGAATTCACAATAGCATTATGCGTTATAATATTTGAATGGGTTTAATATATCATGCAACCTTGGAAAACGGTTTAAAAATTATGTTTCATGGAATCTTGTTTTTAAACCCGAGTACTCGAACTGAATCAAGGAATCCCTAAAGTGAACCACATCCTCACCTCCTGCAGACGTCGTTTGAGATCGACGATCTCATTGCGGTATCTTCTCAAGAGAGCCCCTTCATCAGAGACCTCGGTGACGTGAGGGTCGTTCTTCATGCGCTTCGCAGCACTGGCGAACTTTAACCACAGTAAAAACACAAATTCAGCACATCTACCCATATCGCTCCAGATGGGTAAAGAAGGGTCTCCTCTCGTACCTGTAAAGTGCTGACGGTCTCGTCGACAGTGGCTGGGGTGATGGTGCAGATGATGACAGTCTTGGCATTGCCACCCAAAGAGTTCTGAAGGATTCGGGTGAGTTTACTGTCTCTGTAATTCAAGAAGCCCCTTTTGGATGGAACAGAAACAACACGTTTGCTACAGTTACAGCGAAAAACTGATTCGGTAAGAGTTAAACTTATGAAATAACTCACTTCTGACTCTCATCAGATAGTTTCTTAATGACTTGACCCAGTGTGAACAAACTGCGGTTTATGTTGCACCCTTCTTTTAAGCGCGCTCCTGAAAAAGAGGAACTAGAGAGGTTTAAACACCAAAAAGGTAAGTCATTTTAGACTGCAAGTAGTTCTATGCAGCTACTTGCTATGATTTTATGCTTAGAAAAACATTCAGATATTTTAGACATTATCTGTCAAGGTGTATTTTTTGACATTTTTATAAAGCATTTTTTTTTTTTACAATATTGCTTACAGCAATCGACTCCCATTCAAAATTAATCACTTTAGAGGTTTTGTCGTCTCATTCCATTTTTGTGTGTTTGTTCACCATTGTGAGTAATATACGGATCAGATTTAACTGAATAAGATTTTTTTTTAATTCTCCCATTAAATTTTCGATGGTCAGTCAAAGTGAATTTTTTTAATGACCACCATTTTCTTTGGGGGGGGGGGGGGGGGGGGGGGGGGGGGTCAAACTGCATATCTAAAAGTCACCGAGTTTTAACCCTTTAACTGTCATCCCCCCATTTTTTAAAAAAGGCATTAAGACTATCCAAACTTAAATTGTTGTAATTTATGAACACTTTGGAATATAGACCTAAGGTTGGTCTCTTTTTAAAGAAGAAAATTAGCAGATTTTGGCAAAAGTGGAATTTTTTCAAAAATTTAAAGTATCAAAAACTTATAGAAGTTTAAATGTACTGTAAATAAAATGCGCTATATTTAATTTTATTTATTATAAATATTTTTCATAACAGGTTTTACTCTAAAATTGGTATAAAATTAAAGCCTTGTGTCTAAATAAGTTGTGTTCCAAATTTGAAGTTGATATGAAAAAAATTGAGGTTCCTGTGAGATTGTATTTAGGGCGTCATACCACAAACAGCCACCGGGAGCCATCAAAACTCCTTTGAATTTTGTTTAATGAATTTTTCTCTAGATTTCTCTGTCAATTTTAATTCTATCTCAAGATAACCACCAAATATGGAATCCTGAGACTCAGACCTTTCCAATGATATGTTTGTTGCCAAGATTATAAAAAGTTTTGATTCTAAAAGACCGTAATGCATTTTGTAATATGACACTTGACTCCGCCCACTAAGGGGGAGGAGACCGCCATAAGATTTTAAAGTACCATTTCCATGGTAACGCCATGTCCGATTTCAAAATGGTTTTCACAGGATGAATCTTGGGCTTCTAAGCTTTCAAATGACATATAATTTATGATGATTACTAAAAAATTTGATGGAGAAAAAAAAAAAAAAAAAAAAAAAAAAAAAAACGGTGACAGTTAAGGGGTTAAACCACTCAGACTGAGAAACCATTACTATTTCATTTGTTATATACAAAAAAAAAAAAAAAAAAAAAAACACAAGAGCTTAAGTAGTAAACAAGCAACAGGCTAAAGAATAAATAGCAGTAACAAAACATTACCCTCAGCTCCCGTTTGACTCGCCCGCTCAGCACCAGCGAGATCCACCAAGTTCTACAGGAACAGGAAACAAACAGCTGATTAAACATAAGAACTGCTGCTTATCTAAACTAATGGCATTGGTGAGTGAAATCACAGACAGTTCCTGGTTAGTCTTGCGCTCACCAGGTGTGACACTATGATGGCTCCATCAGCGTTTTCACCAGACGCCAGGTCACTTCTCTCTCGGCTCTCCAAGATCTGCCACGGACACAACAAACGAGACGCTTCAGAGACGAACCTTAAATCAGACAGCAAACACGCTTCGGCTCCTCACGCTTCTTACCATGCGAAAGATGGTGTGGGAGCGGCTGCTACGCTGGTTCATTTTTGTTTTTCCATAATGTCGGTTTTCTGTATGAATAAAGTAATGAGCAAACAGGTATAACAGAATTAAGGATGAGTGAGTGATGCAGTCGGCGCAGCTTTACTTTCTCCTTTGGTGATCCAGGACAGGGCTTGTTCCGGAGACGTCACCAGCTCCTCCGTCAGATCAGCCACGTACACGTTTTTCTGTGGACACATTAAAAGCTGAAACTCACAGTCGCAGAGCGAGTAACAACAACAGACAAACAACTCACGTAGTTTCCTTCACGGATTTCCAGAGGTTTTCTTTTCCAGCTGTCGCAGAGCAAATCTGTGACCGTCTCGTTGTAGATTTCCATGTAGCTCACGCGCAGGAGAAACTCTTTCTTTGGACACTAGATAGACGCAAAGAAAAAAAACTATGGTTCTTTCGCTGATATAGAATGGAGAAGACATAAATGTAATTATCCAACATTTTCAGCACATTTTAATTTTTAGGTGAACGATTCCTTTAATCATTTGTGAGGAGAACAGACTGAGATATAAGCTGGAGGAAGGTCTCAGATCTGAACTGTTGTGCCACAGAAGTGAAGATGTTTGGTCTCGAGTTGACGGCAGGAAGATTCACAACGCTTACATTTTTAATGGTTTTGAAGACGTCAGCCATGGCGAGAGGAATCACTCCAGGATTATGCTCACTTCCCATCATGGTGAAGGTCTTTCCGGAAGACGTCTGTCCGTAGGCAAATATCGTGCCTGAGAATAAGAGATCATGAATTAGAAATCAATAGTGAGTGACAGAGCACATTAAACACATAAGTGCAAAACATCTATTTATACTGTGGTGCTCATATATACATAACACAATACATAAATGACATTACATATTTTTTTTGGGTTCCTCGCTTTCCTTCCCCTTTAAATCGCTTGTAAAAGTGCATTTTACTTTCATTTTCAAATTAGCACCAATTTGGTATCAATTGCTTGAATATAATTCAAACAACAAAATACAACATAGAACTTTTATTAACAAAACAAATAAAAACACACCATACAATATCCCTAATATTAAATAACAAATAACTAGCACAAAGTTTAGGTATACAAAACTGAAGATCAGCAAACGCTGTGGAACCAAATAAGAAACGCATGTTTATTAGCAAAACGAATACGAACGCTGGGAGACACGGCACACTTGACGTAAAAAAATAAATAAATTACAGCGTTTAAATAAAGTAAAAATCAGCAAACACTTAGGTAACCAAATAAATAAGAAAACTTAGGTTTTTCAAAACCCAAAATACTTTTAAAAACATTGAGCGGTCAGTTTTAATTGTAGTGCATGTTCTCTAATGGAACTAAATGATTTTTATTACTATAGAAAAAAATCAAGGGCAAGTGACATCACACCAAGTAAAACCATCAACACGTCTACCGCAGCAATCCTAGTATGTACTGCATCACGTGTGGTTGTGTTGCCCTGTTCGCCTGATATTACACCAAGCATCCCTTTCAAACGCCGGCTGGATTTCTGGACTCACCGTTGTAGCCTTCAACGGCAGACACGACCAGCGGCTTGGCGAAGTCCTGGTAGAGCTGAGTGGTGGTCTCTTCAGCGCTGAACACGCGGTCTGAAACACACGGAGCTCAGAACATGCAGCGCTGCACTAGCGGTCAGTGAAGATCGGCTGGAGCTGGACTCACCGAAGCTGAAGCTCTTGGTCTGAGCTCCGTCATCGTCCAGCTGATGGATGGCCTGTTTGTCGGCTCTCCAGTAGAGCTGCACTGGCTCTGGGCTCTCGGACTCCTCTCTGAAATCATCAGATCCTCATTACATCACTGCTGGGCTTCTGTTGTCTTTGCGCACAAAAAGTATTCTCGTAGCTTCGTTTAATTACGGTTGAACCCCTGAAGTCACGTGGATTATGTTATGTTTCTGAGTCTTGATCGTGTTCGGATCCTTGCAGTCTACGGAGTGTCAGAGAGCTCTCGGATTTCATCAAAAACATCTTAATGTGTGTTCTGAAGATGAACGAAGATCTTACGGGTTTGGAACGACATGAGGGAGAGTAATTAATGATTTTTGAGAACTATCCCTTTAAATAACACATTAACCCTCGTAAAGCATTTGGGACTGGTTTGGTTTGGAAGAGAATGAGATGCATAAATATTTCTAAAAACTGCATAGCTTTTTATAAAACTTTGCACATCCTTTAAGATCCTCAAAAAATACATATTTTTTTTTACAATTACTTTTAAGAGATAAAACCATTTCAAATGTTCAGATCTTTTTTTATCCTGGGTATGTATGGAGCACCATTAGATGTCAAAAATAATTCTGGCAAAATCACCTACAGAGAGTTAGTGTCAAAAACTTTAAAATTAATTCCACCTTTTCCCTACAGCTCGCACACTTCAGGGCTGAATTTTGATGATAAACAGGAATATGTTTTGAGGCATATCTGAAAGAGAAGGTTTACGCAAGAAAAACTAATTCATCTTGTATTGAGAACTTTTCAGAGTAGGATTCATAAATTTCTGTTTTTGAGCAGTCATTATTTATAAATTCAAAATAATTTAGTTAAATTCCAATCATTCTGTTGGAGTCAATGCTGGCATTTTATATGATAAAAAGTTGAAAAAAAAAATGTAGATACATACACATATAACGTTACATTTATACACTTGGTGTGCTTCATGTGTAATTGTAAATTTCAAAGAATTCCTCGTTTTTTTATTACTTTACCAATAACATGGTAAAAAAAAAAAAAAAAGGATTTAGTTAAAAATATATTAAGTTACGTCTTATTTATCAAACGATGATTCTGTGGGTCTAACGTTAAATAGAAAATAGTCCACAGATTAATTTTTCAGATAAACGAGCTCTATGGTGACTGACAGACTAACAGAATTTATAAAACCTGGTAAACCAACGAAATATAAAGGATATTATTATTTTTGGCTAATATAGTATTGTACCATATTACTGTTTACTGTAGATTTCTTCCATAAATATTTACAAAAACGGTGTTTTGTGTTGATTTAAGATGACGTCATTAGACACTAACTCTTCATTCCTCCTTTCAAAGCCTCTTTCGGGTTTAACCTCCACTTTCAGTTTACTTCATGAACACAACAGAAACGATCTTCTGTATGAGACGGAGTCGTTAGTTAAAAGCGTTAAGTGTCACTCAGCTAATAACTCTCTCTGATAACTTATATTAAACTTAGGTTACCTCCGCTCTGTAAATGTGTAGCTTTTCTTACCTTTTAATGAGAGGTCTGACCCTGACGCACACTTTAACGGCGGACTCCTCCGCCATCATCCCTCCGTTAACGATAACCGACCGCTCGAGCGCTCAGCGAGATTTAAAACTTCAACCGACTTTTCATTGGACGGCGGTCTATGCGCGCGCAGATCAACGGTCGCCCTCATTGGCCCCTGTTGAAAATAACTAAAACGGTTTTAAACGAGAACTCATTTGAATATGCATGCACGTGGATGACGCCTCATGAATATTAAGTTTTCGGCGAAAGCTGTGTCACGGTTTATATGTTGTAATTTGATTCATTAAGGTTGACTTTTTCCATTTTTGTTGTTTCTTGGTGTTTATGTTGTAATTAAAAAAAAAAAAAATTAAGTTTCCTTTTCAGTTTTTGCTATCTCTTAAAAGATTTTGGGTTTCATAATGGTTTTATTTCTTAAATATATGATACATTTTAAATATAATTATTTTTTTGCTATTGTTTCATATTTAAAACACGTGTAATCTTGTCAAAAAATAACAGGTTTCCACTGTGACAACATGCCCCCAGTTAGATTAACTTTATATTTGGATTTTTGGGGACAATAAGTGTGAAAATATTCAATAGTGTTTTTTATTTAAGATTTAAGGTTTGTGTCTATACAGAAACTGCCTTTTTATATATATATATATATATATATATATATATATATATATATATATATATATATATATATATATATATATATATAAATGTATAAAAAATGCACTGGAGTTAACTGTGTGACAACTAGCCCAACACACACACACCCAGAGCTGAGGTGTATTTATGGCAAAACATTTATTTGAAATCATAATTATGACAGCTATCACATTATTCAAAAGGATGATTTGTACCTCAATAACCAATGCAACCTAGAGACATTTACAGCTTTTTACATGAATGAAAACTGGGATTTCAAAAAGTAGAGCTACAGGTGTTGTTGCTGGGGCACTTAGAAAGCAATTCATGCACAGACGTTCAATCAGTTCAATAAAAACGAGAAATGCAGTGAATTATTCCTTCAGACGGTGTTTGATGTACTGCAGAAATCAATCATCACTTGAGTTCAAACATGATTATAAACACAAATACAGTTTGACATTCAGATCAGAGAACAATGTCTTTATTACTCACAGATAATAGTCTCTCATTTATTTAACCCTTCCACTGCACCTAATGGAGTGTTCCTGTCAAAAACCTTTAATTCCTGTAAATCTGTCGTTGTGCTATATTATCATCACATCTTGGATTCAATCTTTTTCTCAGCTTGTTTTCTGTCAATTAGCATCAAAGTCTGTATTTTTTTTCTTTTGGAGCTGATTGATCTGAACTCATGCACCTCGTTTTTTGAGTGAAAAACCATTATCTGTGAATAATTTTGTCAAAATGTACTCAAAAACTGATGTTCATAAGCTCTAATAATACAGCATAACACAAGAGTTATAAGCAGTTTTTTGTAGAACGGTCATTTTCGAGCAGATACAACACAAGTGTAACAAACTTTAAAAATGATCACATTTTTGGGGAAAATAACCAGAACACAAAACCCAAACACAACATGAGAACACTGCAAAAAAAAAAAAAGCCTTATCTTACTTGGTATTTTTGTCTTGTTTCTAGACAAAATATCTATAAATTCTTAAATTAAGATGCATTACTAGACAAGCATAATGACGTAAGATATTTAGTCATGTTTCCAGGCCACAAAAAACTAAATTAAGTGCATTTTGCTTAAAAAAGTCAAATGTTCTGCAAGTGGAGTAAAGAAAATACTCTTGTTTTAAAAATATTTTACCCCACTGGCAGATCATTTTATTTATTATGAGCCAAATGCACTTAATTTAGATTTTTCCCCCCATACAAACAAATCTAGCAAATGCATTTTAAATTAAGAATTTATAGATATTTTGACTAGAAACAAGAGAAAAATACGAAGCAAGATAAGCCTTTTTTGTGCAGTTTTCTTCCAGTTATTCCCGACTGAGCTTTATGGATGTCAAAAGAAAGACTGCAAAGCATTTCGCTCTTTATTCTTTCCTTATACTTAGATATTCTTTCTCTCATTCGGTTCTGTTTAAAAGCCTAAATGCTAAACATGCTTGAACAGAACGGTGCTTGAACTCTGTTCACTGCTCAATAAACTCAATAATAATAAGATCAATAATCACTAATATAAATACTCAGAGCAGTGCACCCTTCACCCTGAGCTTTCAGAATAAATGTGTCCCTGCAGCACAGAAGCAGTCATCAGTAGCACAGGTATATTTGTAGCAATAGACAACAATACATTGTATGGGTCACAATTATACATTTCTCTTTTATGACAAAAATCATTAGGATATTAAGTAAAGATCATGTTCCATGAAGATATTTTGTACATGTCCTACCGTAAATATATCAAAACTTAATTTTTGATTAGTAATATGCATTGCTAAGAACTTCATTTGAACAACTTTAAAGATGATTTTCTCAATATTTAGATTTTTTTGCACCCTCAGATTCCAGATTTTCAAATATTGTCCTCCTAACAAACCAGACATCAATGGAGAGATCATTTATTCAGCTTTCAGATGATCTCAATTTAAAAAAACTGACCCTCAAGACTGGTTTTGTGCTCCGGTGTCCCGGGCGTGGAGCTGTTGAAAGCAGCTGAAGCTGGAAGTGCATGTGTGTAGTGATCTGTGGTGGTTAGGAGATGCTGCAGGTGGAGGATTTGGGCGGCTGCTCCAGGATGGACTCTCGGCGCAGGTCGTTGGGCACCGTGCCGTTCGGACCCCACACGTTCAGCTCGCCGTAGATGCCCGTCTCGATCATCTCCTCCTGCCAGGGGATGGAGATGTTCCCCGACGCAAACTCATCGTAGAACGTCTTGTCATCATCCTCCAGACAGACCCCCTTCACCGTGGAGAAAGCCCCCACGTCGTCCAGATTCTTAGCGTAGACCGTCTTGGAATCCGGTACGAAAGGAGGCGGCAGAATCCCTGCAGGACATCAGTGTGGCGTTAGTGCACTCACAAGACAAGATCTGATGGATCTGCACTAGTGTTCCGTTAGGATTTTTCTTTTATATAATACAGTAAAAACTGTGAAATGTTATTATAATGTAAAACAGCTGTTTTCTGTGTGAATCTCTGTTAAACTGTAATTTATTTCTGTGATGTGCAGCTGTATTTTCAGCATCATTACTCCAGTCTTCAGTGTCACATGATCTTTAGAAATCATTCTAATATGATGATTTGCTGCTCAAGAAACATTTCTGATTATTATCAATGTTGAAAACAATATTTTTGTGGAAACTGTGATGCATTTTATTTTTCTGGATTCACAGATGAATAAAAGTTCAAAAGAACAGCATTTATTTGAAATAGAAATCTTTTGAAACATTAGAAATGTCTTTGATGAATAAAAGCATTAATGAATAAAAAAATTCTTACATTACCCAAAATTTTTTGAATGACAAATATCACAGTTTCCACAAAAATATTGTGCAGCACAACTGTGTTCAACATTGATAATAATCAGAAATGTTTCTTGAGCAGCAAATCATCATATTAGAATGATTTCTGAAGATCATGTGACACTGAAGACTGGAGTAATGATGCTGAAAATACAGCTGCACATCACAGAAATAAATTACACTTTAACAGATATTCACATAGAAAACAGCTGTTTTACATCGTAATAATACTTCACTATTTTTTCTTGTATTTTTGATAAAATAAATGCAGCCTCAGTGAGCAGAAGAGATTAAAAAGCATTTCAAATGATTGGTAAAGGTACAGTAAGTTAAATGCAGGATCTACTGATGCTGCTCACAGAGGAAGTGTGGTGTCTGCACTAAACTCTCATCATCCTCACACCTGCGTCGAGTTTCCTCCAGTTGATTTCGCTGAAGAAGGGATGCGTGCGCAGCTCATCACACGAGCCATTCTTGAAGCCCAGTCTCTTGTCCACCTCTTTAGCCAGCAGACCCTCACAGACAGACTTGGCTTTCTCACTGAAGGATTCTGGGTAGGTCACCGGGTCGTTCAGGATCCGCTTCTTCACCTCTTTATTCTCCACCTGAGGAGCAAACAATCACGATGACAGAGCCAAGAACAACAGCTGCAGATATACCAGTGTCTGTAAGCACAACAACAGAGTAAAAAACAAACAAACAAATACAACTGAAGAACTGTCATTAGAATAGCCATTGACTTTCGTAGTATTTTTTTTTTTTTTTTTTTTGCATAAGTATGGAAGCCCGTTTCCGCCACTGAATAAAAATAAAAAAGGTAATTGCAACTTTTTATCTCACAAGTTGGACTTTTTTTCTCGGAATTGCGTGATATAAACTTGCAATTCTGAAATTTTTTTTCTTGCAATTGCGTGATATAAACTTGCAATTCTGAAAATGTTTTTCTTGCAATTGCGTGATATAAACTTGCAATTCTGACAATTTTTTTCTTGCAATTGCGTGATATAAACTCGCAATTCTGACTTTCTCTCGCAATTGCGTGATATAAATGAGCAATTCTGACTGAATTCTGACACATTTACAGAAGCGCCATTGATCAAACATCTCTTTATAGGGAGATCACATGATGCTCGCAACGCCAAGGTCATGGGTTAAATTCCCAATAAATGCATGAACTGAAAACATGCATAACTTGAATGCATTGCAAAAAGAAGACGTTTTCCATTGCATCGCACTACTGTTCCATTGTTTTGCGCTCGACGGATGACTTTGACCGTCTCTGCATCTCATGCATGATGCGCCGTTCTAAAAGTGCTACACTCGAGTTCAAATGAGTCATTAAGAACAAGGCCTTGCACTTTTTCTCATTCCAAGCAAAAGCACGTTCTGCGCGAGTCTCATCTGCTGAATGCATGAATGTGATTCTACTAAAGGTCCTGTGGAGAACGAATGTTGAAGATCACCTTCTCTCCTCGAGTCCTGAAGGGTCCTTTGGCGGCGATGAACTCGTACAGCGTGACCCCGAGAGTAAAGTAATCTACTGAGTAATCATATTCTTCACCCTTGAGCAGCTCCGGGGCCATGAACCCTGAAAACACACACACACACACACACACACACACAAGTGAAAATGTTTATGAACGAACCTCGCAGCCTCAGCACTCATGAGCCAATATCATCCTGCTTTACAGTTTATAGGAGTGTATATGAGCATCAAGATATTCTTGATTCTGTGTGAGTTTTGATCGTGATCTTTTTTGAATGTGATGGAGGTTTTCACCTGGAGTTCCAGCGTAGCCTTTGGTTTTGAGCTGGTCATCTGCGAGCTCCACAGCCAAGCCGAGGTCAGAGATACGGACGTGACCTGAAAACACCAGCATGAGGTGTGTGAGACCGAAACAACTCTCAACACATCGGATGTGTGTGTACACTACCAGTCAACAGTTTCTGAACAGTTAGATTTTTAATGTTTTTTAAAGAAGTCTCTTCTACTCATCAGGCCTGTGTTTATTTGATCCAAAACACAACAAAAGCAGTAATTTTGTGAAATATTTTTACTAGTTAAAGCATCTGTTTTCTATGTGAATGTGTTGTAATTTATTTCTGTGATGTGCAGCTGTATTTTCAGCATCATTACTCCAGTCTTCAGTGTCACATGATCTTCAGAAATCATTCTAATATGATGATTTGCTGCACAAGAAACATTTCTGATTATTATTATCAATTTTTAGTAGTGTATGTTGATGAGAGGAGCACTTCAGCATGTTCACCTTCATTATCTAGCAGAACGTTTTCTGGTTTCAGGTCTCTGTAGATGATTCTCTTCTGGTGAAGATGCTCCAGTCCTTGAATGATCTGAGCAGCATAATAACACGCTCTGGCTTCAGAAAACCCTGGGTTATTCTCATCCACATTATAGATGTGGTACCTGCAAAAGGATGACACAGACTCTTTAAAATATTTACAGAAATTTGCGAAACAATTAAATTCAACTATAAAATAAAATATGAAACCGGCAATCACGGGCGAAGCAGAGCAGTGACATCATCAAAAGTGCAGTACATGGCAGCCATCCAGGTCTACTGGGTCAAAGGTTAACATTAAAGTTTAACATTAGACCAGTAGGTGGCGCTGTTACAAAGCTACTGGCCCGAGCTCTTGGGCTCAACATCACAATGTAAAGAACAGGCGTGATGCAAGCAATCGACCAGGAGATTTCATTGGGTTCAAAACACATGCTTTTGAATATTCAACATCTGTGTGTTGTATTGTGTCAGAAAGGTTCTGAAGATTATTTGTGCCAAATTTGGTGAGGGTCGGATAAACTTAAATGGTGTTTAAGCTGAAAAACATCTGGATAGAATACAAGTAATAATAATATGGTCAATCTAAAGAATTGTGTGTGCGTGACTGACCTCAGGTCTCCTCCGTTCATGATGGTCATCACCAGACACAGCTCTGTTTTGGTCTGGAAGGCGTAAGCCAGCGACACGATGAATCTACTGTGAACTCGAGCCAGGATCCGTTTCTCTACCATAGCACCCTGAGAACAGACAACACGCTCTTCAGCTCGACACTCGAGTCCTGATGAACTAACGGGTCCAGACACACAAGAACATACAGAAGGAGACTAACGAGTCAGGTATGAAATCAAATAAGCAGATCAGTGGTCACATGATTCGTTCATGTTCATGTCGACTTTTCAATCAACTTGTTGTTGATATAATTTACAATGAAAGTTTGATTTGAAAAATTATGCATTTTCACTAGTGCTCTGACATTTGGAGTCTACTGTATATGAAGATATACATGCAGAAAGATCAAAACATTCATAATAGATTTTAAGAACCTCAGTATACTAACACAGACATTCTCTTTATGTATGTGAACCAATGCACTACTGTAGTTTATTTTATGCATTATGACACAAGCACGATGCATTTCTCAGTTTTCTGTTTCGCAACTGATGCATAACAGAAGAATCACGTCATTAATGATGCTTGAGCCACTGTTAATAATCTGTCAATGAATGATGTATTCATGCGTGTAACTATAAATGAGGTCATTATTAACATCTTATGAATCATCTGTGGACTCACGATCAGTACAGTTAGTATCATCTCCAGCGTTCTTCCTGTCCAGGATTTCCACAACAAATCTGTTCCATAATTAAATGTGTTGAAGTTGCATTTCATAATGAGCTGAAGGCCAAAGCGCTAAAGCTTCATCGGCTCTAATGCTGCCGCTGCTCCACAGCGCTCTTCACTCACCTGACCGATGCCTACAGACGCTCAAACACGTACACATCTCAGCAATACTGATGAAGAATGAAGAGGAACAAGATGCACTGCTGCACTCAATGAAAAGGTTTTCATCTTTTATACCAACGGAAATCAGTCAACAGTCCGAAACTGATACAAGCACAATCTTATTTTGAATGTTTGGTTATTTCTTAAGTTGTGATCTAAAAAAGGATTGTTTTGTTGGAGTGAAGCGCTAGTAAAGCATATCACCTCGCAGTAAAGCCTTCACCTTCATCATCAATGTCACGTCTGAGCTGCTTAATCACACAAAACCAACATGTCAATCAGGATCCACATCCTGTTATCTAAGCGTTACCATTCCTAGTCTTGCAATACATATCTATTACCCTGGACATTTCCAGAAAAAATGAGGAAAAGGTGCCATTTGTGCCTTAAACCAAAACCGTTTGGTTTTGGGTTTACTTTTCGATCATCCAGTTGACTTTATTGGGTTCAAAACACATGCTTTTAAATTTCCAATATCTCTCTGATTTATTGTATCAGTAAGGTTCTAAAGACGATCTGCACCAAATTTGGTGAAGATCGGATAAAGTTTGTGAGAAGAGCAGCTCAAAAGGTTTTGCTCTAACCGGCCAAAGACACTCAAAAAAAACCTGAAACACCCCATCATATTTACCCATTTCAGGCCCAAAGCACCCGAGTGCCAATAGTAATTATCCCTAAACCTATTTCAACCCCATTAACTTTACATTTCAATTATTTGAACAGAAAACTAACATTTCATTCAATCAGTAGTAAGTCCTTTGGACTCCAATGGCACCTTTTCTCAAGAAAACCAAAGGCATCAAGCCGTTTTCATACCTCATAGCCTTTCCTCTTCTTCAGCCTCTTCTTGTTGAGCTTCTTGCAGGCGTACAGCTTCCCCGTGGCCTTCATCTGACAGGCGGACACTTCCCCGAATCCACCCTTTCCCAGAACACGGAAGTCCAGGAACCAGTCCTCGGCTACGGGCTGCATCTCCAGCCACTTCCACTGGAGGAAACGCTTAAAGTACATGGTCTCTAGATAGAAGGTGAAGGGGACCTCTTTGAGGAAGTCAAAAACGCTGGCCAGGATCTGCACGAACAGGTCATCCGCCGCCTCCTCGTGCCGCTCCTTCACCTTGGTGATGTCGTTCTCGGGTAAAAACGGGCAGAAGTGCTTGGCCGAAGGCTCCATGTAACGCTGGAGGATTTTGGCGGCTTTCTGAGCTCGGTCTTTATCCTCGGCGGTGTCATACGTCTCGATGTCCTTCCAGAGGCGACAAGGGCCTTTATACTCGTTGGTGGTTTCCAGAAACTCTTGAAACAGTCGCTTACCAATGGGTTGCTCCACGCAGATGCTCTTAAACTGCAGATCCAGAGTTTCTCTCAGACCTTCGCACACCGTGATGTGGGGCAGCTTGAGTTTGGCATGGTACTTCTTGTCCCGGTTGGCCGCCGGGTTAGCCGTGCCGTCGAAACTGCCACGGGCCGAGATGTACGCCGAGTTGGCCACCACCGTCGTCAGGCCGCCGATGTCCATGGCGAGGCGAGGGAACTGAACTGGGACTTTCGGAGTGAGAACGAGACGAGACTGGCAGCTGAAGGGTCACAGCGAGAGCATTGGAGCTCAGCGCAGTGAGACTGGTCCTCACCGGAGAAGAAGTGTGGGATTAGATCATGAGATGCAGAGGAACGCATCCAGCACGACGTCTTGAGTCTGATGGCAAAGTGAACAATAAGCCCTGCAACAGACACACACTCAGACGGATCCACCTGACTCAACATCTTTCATAAGGCTTTATCCTCTAACTCCATAATACCTTCCTCAGGTTAACACCTCTGAGAACATCACTCACCACAATGACACTCCAAACATCCTAGAATTCAGAGTTCAGAATTACTTCATCAAATGGCTCAAGCACATCTGTGTCCCTGCAGCACAGAAGCAGTCATCAGCAGCACAGGTATATTTGTAGCAATAGACAACAATACATTTTATGCGTCAAAATAATGCATTTTTCTTTTATGCCAAAAATCATTAGGATATTAAGTAAAGATCATGTTCCATGAACATATTTAGTAAGTTTCCTACCGTAAATATATTAAAACTTAATTTTTGATTAGTAATATGCATTACTAAGAACTTCATTTGAACAACTTTAAAGATGATTTTCTCAATATTTAGATTTTTTTGCTCCCTCAGATTCCAGATTTTCAAATATTGTCCTCCTAACAAACCAGACATCAATGGAGAGATTATTTATTCAGCTTTCAGATGATGTATAAATCTCAATTTAAAAAAATTGACCCTTATGACTGGTTTTGTGCTCCAGGGTCACGTTTAATGTTTAAAAACATGAGTAACCTAACACATACAGTATGAACCGCTCAATTGTTATTTTTCATTCAGGAGCTCATGCAGACACTCCACTGCAAATTGATTAATGTCACAAATATGAAAAATTATGCAGAATTAGCACTCCTGTTATTTGGCCAGAAACATACCTCAAAGATGTGATTGCCTTCTGACACATCAAGCAAGAATAGCTGGATGAAGATGATCAACAGTGTTCTGATTGACAAGAGAGGCTCATACCCTGCAGGCAAACCACAGCAGGTCATCATCGTCTTCAGCTGGTCAAGACGGTTGGTATAAATGTCCTACAAGTTTCTTAGAGCTATAGACCAGCTTGACCACTCCAGGAACATTGTAATCTGCACTACTGCACTGTTCCATCACAGAGGAACAGAAAAATAAAGGTTCTGGAAAGAAACTCTGTGCCACATTTACCATTGTTTGGCAATATTTCATGGGCAAAATCCAGGCATTTCAACAGGAATCCACACTACAGGAATCTTGCATAAGGCAAATGATTTTCACATGCATTTGCCATATTAACCAACAGAAAGCTTTCGCTAATGCCATTAATAATCGAGAAGAACAATAAAATGTGTGCAGGATTGGGTTTTATCCCCAATGAACTGATTGGAAGCTAAAAAGTCTCTATATGAAGATGTTTTTCATATCAAAGATTATGAAGACACACGTTAAAGGATTATATAGACATTAAATGGAAATTAAATGCATTAAAATTTAAGGAAACAAGTATGGTGTTGAATGAACGCAAAAAAAAAGAAAAATAAATAATTAAATGGTGCCTAAGAAAGAAAACCCTCTTCCTTCTGATTTTACTGAACATACATAACAGATAAGAGATCAAGTTCAGTGTTATTGCACATGAAAACACTGTTATTATTGGATTATATGAATCATATTATTGCTGTTTAGCCCTATTTTTCTTTTCTCAATCTTTTGAATGAGGGACTGCAGGTTTGATATTTTGCTAATGATTGTATACTAATTTAATCTTTCACAAATGCACTCAAACATCTCATAATGTTATTTCACATCACTCAGACACACAAAAAACCACCACACAAGCATATAAATCATTCTCTCCGTTTAATTTCTATACATGAATAAGAAAAGTATATTTCCTTAGTATTTGTTACATTGTACAAAAAAGGCTGTTTGGAATTGTTAATCTCATGTTCCTAACGTCTGCGATCGAAGAGCCGTCACAACAAACGTCCCAAAAAAGCTCCGATATCAAAAATAGCTGCCTATGAGAGTAAATCACAACAAAACGGTAGAAAAATTCAGCCTCGGCGAACAGTGCTAAACGTCCAGCGCAGGAGTTTCTTCAAAAGTAGCCCTGAAGTAAGAGCCAGCAGCACAAAGACGATCATTCAGGCTTATCTGCTCATAAGCTACTGAAGATAAGAGACTGAGCTGAAGAATTATGGGAAGCATTTGAGGGAATCCTTACAGCAGGATCACACTATGGAGTATCAAACAAGAACTGGGGGAACAAAGGGAATCTGCATGTGATCCCAACGACGGGTTCTGGAGCTCAAACTCAGAATCAGCAGCTCCAGGCCAGTCCTAATCATCCTCTTCATCATCAAAGTCCTCCTCGTCATCGTCGTCCTCCTCTTCCTCCATGTAGGAAGTGGGCGTCTCCACCCTGGAGTCGTTGGAGCTGGACGCACCGCGGTCACTGCATGCACACACAAACTCTCGTTATTCATCATCAGTTCCAATGTGGTCAAATGAAGTCAAACATTTAGATATCAAACACATGTGACCCTGCCTGTGAAAACACAGCTAAAGTCTTTTTTTTTTTTTTTGTGATTTACCATTTTCTACATAAAATCATCCTTCATAAAGATGTAGAACATTCTGTGAAAATATAACCTTTATCTCTTTAATACTAAGGCCATGTCAAAGATTGAAATCATAGTGAAACTACTGGTCGAAATTAATCTATGATGCTTATCTCATAATTAGATTTTTAGACTTTAGCCTGGTCTTCACAGACAGGGTCTCATTTTCATTCTGTGTCTCTTTTTGCAAATCATTTAATTGCTGCTGAATACCGTGAACAAAAACCAGCTGCTACATAAAACTGGACTCGATTAAGAGCTGTTTGTGTGCGAAACAGAGCCGCGTTATTCTGGATAAACTGAGACTTTAGTTTTTTATAATGGAGGTTGTAGTTATCTCATAATTAATATTAGACAGCTAAACAAAATCTCATGGAATTTATGAAGGGAATGATTCAATGACTCACTCAAGATTCACTCGTTTCAGTACTGGATGAATCAGTGTTTTGAATGAATCTCTTGAATGAATGATTCAAAGACAAATAGCTACATTTTTACCAGCCCCTTTTTACCACCTAAAAAAAAATTGATAGGTGGAACTAAAATTAAATTTTTTAACAAATATCCGATTCCTGACCTTAAGAATCTGATTCTGGAATTGATTTTCACTACTTACATGTCATCAAAACAATCCAGTTATTAAATTACGATGTTTTGAGTTCATGTGATACTCACGTGGCCACATGGGACAGCTCTCCGATCAGCTGGTTAATGGCACCCTGCGCCATTTCTACAATATCAGACAAACAAATCAGTTTTCACGAAGCTCAGCACACGTCGAATCACATTTCTGTTCCACTTTATACAACACAGCTGATTCAAAGCAGCTCCACGTGGTCGAGACACACACCTGTGACGTACGGCTGCAGGGCTTTGGGAACGAGGCTCTTGGCGATCTTTAGCTGCTCCGGGCTGCAGCGGCCCGACTCCAGACCGAACGCCAAGCCCATGCGCTTCAGCACCTCCACGTCATCGTGGATCTCAAACATGTTGTCGAAGTTAAAGAGATACTCAAACCTGTGGAGACAGAAGCGCAGCGTCAGACGGGAAGAGCAGAGCAGAGCGAGCCGAACACACGGCACGCGCTCACTTGTCGTTGGAGATGCTGCAGTCGATGACGGTTCTCTTGCTGGTGTTGACGATGATGAAGGGCAGGTGGATGACTGTGTTTGGAGCTGGAGCTCTCTTGCTCTGCTGCTCCGCCTGACGATTGCGCTGCACCAGGTTCTTAAAGGCGATTTGCTGCAAATCACGAGAAATCAGACTTACAGGAATCATCAGTTCATGTGAGCCATGCAGTCACAGCAGGAAAAACTAAAACATTTCCAATTTTAGTTACCAATTCAGTTATTTGGACAAAATCAAGAGATTTGCCTTGATTTAAAATAAATAAATAAATAAATAATTTATTTTCTGATTCATTTATTTGGACAAAATTAAGAAATTTGCCTTGATTTAAAATAAATAAATAATTTATTTTCCGATTCATTTATTTGGACAAAATTAAGAGATTTGCCTTGATTTAAAATAAATAAATAAATAATTTATTTTCCGATTCATTTATTTGGACAAAATTAAGAAATTTGCCTTGATTTAAAATAAATAAATAAACAATTTACTTTCCGATTCATTTATTTGGACAAAATTAAGAGATTTGCCTTGATTTAAAATAAATAAATAAATAATTTATTTTCCGATTCATTTATTTGGACAAAATTAAGAAATTTGCCTTGATTTAAAATAAATAAATAAACAATTTACTTTCCGATTCATTTATTTGGACAAAATTAAGAGATTTGCCTTGATTTAAAATAAATAAATAAATATTTATTTTTAAAACTAAAAAAAAAAAAAAAAAAAAAAAAACTAATTCAATCAAAGAAATTTGTATATGCAGGGTTTTTCCTGCTTTTGAAACTTTTGTCCCGCCACAGCCTTTTTTGATCAGTTAATGTGATTTAAGAGCGATGTAAAGACTGCTGTGTGTGTCACCCGAGGGTCTTCAAACTAATCATGGATGGGTAAAGGTCAGGAGACTTTGTTTCATGAGGTGCATTCAGACATTTTTCCCCTGATCACCGCTGTGTGTGAGTTGTGCTCAAAGAACATCACTTAAATTACACTCGATGAAGTTATAACTCAATTACATAATATCTATTTCTCCTCTAATTCATTTTGTAAATAGCAGCTAATATAAAAACTTGATGGATTTATTCAAACATAAATTAAATATTGAAGAACAGCAAAAATGATAACAGATGTATTACATGGTGCATGCAATGCATGACAAAAAGCAACTGACGTGCAAAAACAACTTTGATTTTTTCTTTCATTGTACACACTGTCTATATGAGTGACAGGAAGTGATGCGATGTACCTGCAGTATGAGCTCCTGCAGCTGCGACTGCTTGTGTTTGATTCTCTCCAGCCGTCTCTGCCTCTCGGCCTTCAGGACAGAAGACAGGTTCACATGCGTTCATCAACACAGAACCCCACACAGAATGCGCTTTTGTGTTGATAAAGATGTGACGCAGGCAGTGGAATAGGAAACACATGCAAGAAGATGGGAGTTGAACTTGTTTTAACTTGAGCGCTGTGTGTTCAGAAATCTGTTTCATGCATGAGACGCTGCAAACGCATCAAACGCGTCCATGTTTACACAGAAAAACAATGGAAAAGCAGCGCAGGCGAATAAAAAACCTGTAAAGGACTACTACTGTATGTCTGATATTTCATGTTTGCATCATACAGACAGGCTTAAAGCTGCTCTTGTTTTTACAGAACATTTATAATTAATAATAAAGCATTGATGCCAGTCATTTAAACATACAAAATAACACAAAGTGAAAATAACATGGTATTTCTGGGTTATGGAACTACAGTTACCATGATGAACATACAATAGTAACATTAACTGTTAATGAAACGTGGAAACTGCTTCTGAACAGAATTAATATCATCACTTTTCTGAAGTGAGAGATGTCTTATTTCATAACAAGTTACGAAAATAGCGACAGAATAATGTCCCTGAAAAACTGAATCGTTTGTCTCAGGCACTCTTATTTAAACTGCGTCTGACAGAAGGGTCAACAGCTTTCATGCATGTTTTTTGTTGTTGGCGTCGTTTCTTTGGTCAGTTGAGAAACACTGATGTGTAAGACAAGTTTGCACAAGACGCAGTTCATTCATCTGTGATTGGTTTAATCATGTGTGCCGCACTTGGAACACAATTCTCTTTAACTAGAGGGTAAATAAAGAAAGTTACCTGAATCATGCTGTAGTTACATTTTCAAGTTGACTAGTTAAAAATCATAATTTCTTTTCTTTTCTTTTCTTTTTAAATCGAGAATCGGTCAAACGTTCTTAAAAAAAAAAAAAAAAAAAAAAAAAAAAAAAAAACCCCGAGATGTAGATTCTTGTCGTATAGCCCAGCCCTTCAGGACTCACTGACCTCCAGATCCTGACACTCCTGCGCAGAGTTGGTGGGGAACCCAATCCATTTGATCTCCTTTTTGTCTTTGGAGATGATGTTCATAGCCATCAGGACGTTCAGAGCATCGTAGACCCGTCGCCGGATGTTCTTCTGGTCGTACACGTGCTGAAGGAGGAAGCACACAAGCGTTTTAATAATAACCCAAATATGAATTCATAGCCATTTCTGTATCAAGCTATTCTACTGTTATAATCATGTATTTGTCTGTGTGCATAGAGCTCTGCGTGAGAATAGAGACGTTACAAAAATACATTTTATTCTGAAGCTGTACATCCTATTTTAACATTAGACAAAATCTGTGTCCCTGCAGCACAGAAGCAGTCATCAGTAGCACAGGTATATTTGTAGCAATAGACAACAATACATTGTATGAGTCACAATTATACATTTCTCTTTTATGCTAAAAATCATTAGGATATTAAGATCATGCTCCATGAAGATGATAATGAGACTCCAATGTTTCAGGAGCTAGGACACATATTTGAGTAACTGTTTTATTTCCTATTTGATAGGTTTATGTAAATGCTTTATTTTTTAAGATTCATTTTTTTTTTTGTGACTCCTGTCACAGCTATGCAAAGATTTGATTTCAAGAACAGTACCATAACAATTAAACTATTTCTTGTATTTCTTGTTCTTTAACCTCAGAATGATCTCAGAGTAAAACGAGGTGATCTTCAAAATTAAATTATTATAATCTTAATTCAAGTGATGAATGATTCTGAAAGTCTGACAGTAATCAGTGTTGAGTTCAACTGTAAGATTAAACACTGCCTGCTTTACATGTTTCAGTAACAGTTATAACAGAAGTAATAAAATGTAATCAGTTACATTATTTTAATAAAGCAATTGAAGTGGTTACACTACTTATACTTTATGTTTTAAATACAGTAACTTCCAAAGCATCCTTCCCAACACTGCTGATAAAGTCTATCTTCTGGCCTCAAAACCTCGAGACCTGGAGAGTGATTTCTCACAGAAGCCCAAGCCAGTGCGTGACAGGAAGTCTGACAGGAAGTGAGCGTGAGGTTAGGGTTAGGGACCGACCGCATCGTTCGGGGAGATGTTGTTGTCTCCGGAGCTCAACTCGGCCACCAGCTCTTCTGCCACTTCGTTGTAGGACGTCACCACTTTCTTCTGCACCTTCTCACACACCTTCATGGAGAAATGCCGCAAGCCCTTGCCGTTCTTATCGCCCTTCCTGCTGCGCCTGCCAGAACAAAACGATTCATCTCAGAGCCTGAATGATGTCACTTCCTGTGTGCACATTCCATCTGCTTTAATAAGAGGGTAACTATGCATAACCCTGTTTGAGTGATGCACGAAGTACGAAATGCTGCAAAACAAGCTTCAGTATGTAAAATAAATACTAGTGCAGACAAACAATTAATCGCATCCAAAATAAAGGTTTTTGTTCAAATTATGTGTGTGTGTGTATATTTATTATGTATATATAGTCCATTGATTAATTAAATATATATATATATATTGTAATTCATTCAAAACCTGTATTAAGAAATGAAATGCTGCTGTGTGTTGCTCGGAGACAAAATTTAAATACACAATTTATGAATTTCTGAAAAAAAAAAAAAAAAAAAATTCATAAGGTTATTTTAAGAATAAATTTGAATAAATTAAGTTGTTATGCATCGAATTCAAAGTAGTTTTTAAGCATTCAACACGCTAAAACAGAATTTTGTAACAATAAAATGTTTCATAGGGCCCTAAACGTGTTTTTTTTTTTTTTTTACTTTTATTAAATTGATGTGAAATTGTATAATTTGCATCATTTTAATTGATTAGACATGCTTTTTTATCAACAAAATGTAATTTAACCAATAAAAAGGAGTCCAGAAAATAAAAACAGAAAAAAGCAAAATCCAAAAAAATTAACACAGAAAAAACTGAATTTGGGGGAAAAATAAACAAAAAACGGATTTCATCGGCGCGTCGAAAAATATGAAAATATATTAATTCAGTAATAAATGAAAGAGAACATCCAAAAGACACTGTTTAGTGTTTCTTCAATAGCACTATATGTATTTGTGTCAATAGATTTCAATTAAAATTAATGTTTTTAAAATCTTTTTTTTTTTTGAGCCATAAATCTCTACTTCAGAAGCACTTACACACACCAAACTTTACATTTCTATTCCTTTAGTATATATCCTGAAGGTTTTTACAGAGGGATTTGTTCATATATAATTTACTTGATTATATACAACACGTTATTCCCTGAAGTTTTTTCTGAATTATGACGTGACAAAAATGAGATCCCTCTGTAAAAACATTTTACTCTAATGTGTCAAATAAAATCTGAATTTTGAAACGGACTTCACCCAGTGTGAAATTTATGCAAATTAGCGCAGATTTCATTAAACAATGCCTCATTTGCATATTTAAACCTAACATTTTAAAAACTCGTAATACCAAAAAAAAGTTCCCAATAATCAATGTAATCAATCAACTGGGTGAGAAACACGATAACTAATAGTTTTTTTTTTTTTTTTATATCTTATTCATCTGCAGTGTCTCGCATTAAATGCTTATTAATACACTCTCACAAAGACTGCAGCACTTCTCACACATTATTTTGTTTATGGGATCATGAGATCTCTATTTGAGACAACAATAAACAGTGCTTCTTAATCTATCCAGCCTCGTGCAGCTTAACTGACCCGGTGGACCAGGGAGAGGACTCTTGTGTCTGGACGTGTGTGGACGGTGTGTGAGGGCTGGTCAACAGCAGGCCGGCGGGGACGCTGCTCCTCTGAGGAGTGCTGATCACCTGCAGGGACAGACACACTCATCATCATCATCATCATCACTGCGATCCAACACAAACAAGCACATCAAAACCCTTGAATTCATGACCGATAACGACCGGGGAGTAAGATCCACACAAGTTTCTTTGAAAGAGATTTGCTTTACACGCTCATTTGAGGTTACTTTAAGGTATTTTTAAACATTTTTATTATCCTGTGTGTCCAAAACTAACCGGCCCCAGTTCTTTATTAACCCTTGCAAGACCCCCAACCTCACAAAAACACTTTCTCACTGAATCTGAGCAAATCTCACAGCTGCCATATTTCGTCTCAAAAGAGTGTGCTGTCACTGAAAGGTGAGGGGTTTGCATCTGTGCTAAGAGGATGAGGAGGAGTGTAATCCTGCTGACTCCAGCGCTCTGCGATCCGCTTACAGACTCTCCCGGGTCACCTCACACAATGTTCATGGAGGGCTTATCGCCATGGAGACGGTGGGAGGGGTCTGTGTGTGGTCATGTGACTCGTTAGTGTTGATTGAAGGATCTTACCATGTGTGGCAGCATGTTAGCGCCGGCAGCGGTGAGGGTTTTGGGCAGAATCTGTTTGACCGCAGAGACAGACGCCGGATGAACCGTCAGGAAGGACAGAACACCTGCAGCTGCACACACACACACCTCATTAATATTCATGAGTCCTGTGTGTTTCATCACAGCGACCCCCTGTGGAGTAACTCCTAAATCATCCTCAGCTTACTACAACAAGATGATGTTTTGTTACAGTAAAGCAGCTACAATAAAAACACTTTAAACACAAAAACAAGCTTAAAGTGCTTATATTCATTTAAAAAAAAAAAAACAAGAATAGAAGTAATTGGAGGTGATCTAAGAAAATGAATTCATCCCTTACCAGTTAAACTACACTACCAAGAGTTTAGGCTCAGTAAGATTTTTAATGTTTGTTAAAGAAGCCTCTTCTGCTCACCGAAGCTGCATTTATTTGATCAAAAATACTGTAAAATAGTGAAATATTATTACGATGTAAAACAGCTGTTTTCTGTGTGAATCTCTGTTAAACTGTAATGTATTTCTGTGATGCGCAGCTGTATTTTCAGCATCATTACTCCAGTCTTCAGTGTCACATGATCTTCAGAAATCATTCTAATATGATGATTTGCTGCTCAAGAAACATTTCTGATTATTATCAATGTTGAACACAGTTGTGCTGCTCTATATTTTCTGTGGAAACTGTGATACATTTTATTTTTCAGGATTCACAGATGAACAGGAAGTTTAAAAGAACAGCATTTATTAGAAACAGAAATCTTCTGTAACATTATAAATGTCTTCACTGTCACTTTTGATCAGTTTAATGTGTCACTGATGAATAAAAGTTTTAAAACATCTTACTGACCGCAAGCTCGTGAGTTGTGATGTACTTGAAACAGGAAGCACTGGATGAAACTAGTCTCATGTTCACAGGAATAATGATTTATGTAATGATAAGATCACAAAGCTTCATGGTTATATTCTTCAGAGTAATTCTTATTGATAAGACTCTCACGCACTGAAGTGACGGATGGTCAGTGTGTACTCACATTTCCCTGGACTCATGTTCTGGTTGACAAACAGCTTTATCTCTCCGCTGGTTTCTTTGAGTCCAGCCTGAAGATCAGAGACAATCATGAGCACATGACTCTCCTCCAAGGCTTCTTTGAGATTATAATGATCAAGCATGCTGGAATCATCATGAGTTAATTCTGTGCTGGTTGTGTCTAGTCATCTCTGGTGTAACCATAGAAACCATCTAAACTTCAGAAAAAATCTAAAACTTCAGCAAAGTTTTATAGGAAATTAAATGTGCAAGTCTTGCAGTTCTGATAATGACGTAATCATTAATAACAGCTGTTCAAGTTAAAATATTTATAAACTTTAATACGTGACCTAGATTATTTGTTCTAGTTTTACATTCAACAGATAATTATCGTCTTGGCAACTAGCAAAGATAAAACGTTTTTATATTTCATTTCAAGCAACAGAAGTGTTTTTAATGGCTTTCTGTTATATATATAATAACCCTGCAATAAACACATGTTTGAGTGTGTAATCTTGTAACGTGTGTGTGATTCTCACATCTTGCGCCATGATGTCTGTGCGGTGACCCGAGCGTGTGGTCAGTCTTTGGTCTGTGGCTGCAGTTCAGCTGAAAACACAAATATTACATCAAACAATCTGCACAGCAACAACAACATGGCATCAAAACACTCTCATCTGAATATGAATCAAGATGATATTTTAGTAAATGTGTCCCTGCAGCACAGAAGCAGTCATCAGTAGCACAGGTATATTTGTAGCAATAGACAACAATACATTGTATGAGTCACAATTATACATTTCTCTTTTATGACAAAAATCATTAGGATATTAAGTAAAGATCATGTTCCATCAAGATATTTAGTAAATGTCCTACTGTAAATATATCAAAACTTAATTTTTGATTAGTAATATGCATTGCTAAGAACTTCATTTGAACAACTTTAAAGATGATTTTCTCAATATTTAGATTTTTTTGCACCCTCAGATTCCAGATTTTCAAATATTGTCCTCCTAACAAACCAGACATCAATGGAGAGATCATTTTTCAGCTTTCAGATGATGTAGAAATCTCAAATTAGAAAAATTGACACTTAAGACTGGTTTTCTGATCTTGGGTCACACATAGTTCATAATTTAGTATATAGTCTCAATATATATGCAATCCACCTCATGAAGTTAAATGTTCTTCCCATTGTGAAATATAAATATATGCAATGACTTATATTTATTTGTTACCACCATACACCTTATTCTATTATATCTATAGCATACATGCAATTTATTTTATTTATTTATTTTACAATATGTTTTATTTATATATATACTGCACATGTGTGCATTAAGTGACGTGACGTAACATTCAGCCAAGTGTGGTGACCCATACTCAGAATTCGTGCTCTGCATTTAACCCATCCGAAGTGCACACACACAGAGCAGTGAACACACACACACTGTGAACACACACCCGGAGCAGTGGGCAGCCATTTTTATGCTGCGGCGCCCCGGGGAGCAGTTGGGGGTTCGATGCCTTGCTCAAGGGCAGCTAAGTCATGGTATTGAAGGTGGAGAGAGAACTGTACATGCACTCCCCCCACCCACAATTCCTGCCGGCCCGAGACTCAAACTCACAACCCTTCGATTGGGAGTCCGACTCTCTAACCATTAGGCCACGACTTCCCCCCAACTGGCTCTTCTGAGTTCTGAATGACAGTGGCAATGTTTTGTCAACAATTATGGCACAATATTTGAAAGAAATACACTTTTCATGAGAATGTAGCTTGTCACTGCACTTTCTGAAGCGACTTTCCATCCGGCTGACGTCATCAATCCCCCTTCAGTCCTCACATGACGTCATCAATCCCTCTTCATATTTGGCAAACACATTCAGACGGAGACGGAATCCAGTGTAATGCATTTATTTTTCACCTTCCAATTAATTCCCAACCAATATAATCGTTATTTTCTCGCTAAAACGTGTTTTACTCAGACATTCGTCGCATTTGAGCAGTAAAATGGCTTTGTGGTTTTATAAACAGGTCGAATGAAACTCTAAAAACAGAGACGAATGCCTTTAACCAAAGATGAGATGTTACAAACACAGCCAGCTGATGAACTGTACAATCACACGCAAACACATCAGAAATGACCTACATACTCGAAATATAAACTACCCAACCATGCGAGCTCGCACACAGTCGGATATGACGTTATATAACGCATGTTTAATAACTTAATAAACACGGGACTGAGTTTAAGATGAATAGTGATCAGCTCTGAGTGAATAGCGCGCGTATTATAAACGTAAACAAACAGAAGTCGCTATTCTCTGGTTTGTTTTAGTGTTCAGATGAACGGACGACGCTTCTGTCTGTGCGAAACATCCTCGCGTCGCGCTGTGGACGCGTCGTTCGCTCCTCACTGGATAACTAACGTTATATATCGCGTTAGCTCGACGCGGCTACAGCTAAGCTAACCGAACCTAGCGCGCTAACGCTTCCCACACGACACACAAACTTCATTAACACACGCCGATCGTCGCCCTTTCTCTTACCGTCACCAGCCCGCTCACAGCTGCGTCATATCGCGCCGATGTGTACAGTTAGATGGACGAAATCTGTATTTATCGCGCCAGAATCGGAGCGTCCGCGCGAGTCGCTTCAGCCGCTTCACACAGCAGTCAAACTGAGCTTGGCGGTGTCCCGTGAGGACGCGCGCTGATTGGACACGCGCGGCGTGACGTCAGCGCGCACTCACAACTCTGCACGTAAGCGCATCGAAATCCTCTGAACTTTTTTTTTAAATTATTATTAATGCCAAAATGCTTTACAACGTTATAAGTTCAAAACAGTGCTCTCATACGATTAATCGCATGCAAAAAAAAAAAAAATGTTTACACGATACATGTATGTGTAGTATTGTGTACTGTGTCTGTTTATGCCGCGTTATAAGTCGTTAAGGAGTAAAAACTACAATTCCCAGCATTCCCGTGAGTGGTGTCCGCGCATGCGCAGAGGGAGATCCGCCGGATTCACATCTCATAATTCTTTTTTATTTACACCACAGAATAAAAAAATAAAAAAAACACAGTTGTACCTTTTTATCTCACAATTGCAAGTTTATATCTTGCAGTCCTGAGTTTTCAAAACTGTAACAAATAAACTTTGACACAAAGGTGAGATTCCACACACCGTGACAGACTGTAAGTTACGGTTTCACTGAAGCTGTTGTGGTTGTTCAGCATAAACTGAAGTCATCTCAGAAGGAGAAGCTCCGTCAGTTCACGTCCTTCACGCGGGCCGCAGAGAGAAGCGCTCTGTACTGTCTGACCCACAATGACTGGACACTAGAGACGTCCAGCGATAACTGCTCCCAGAACCCTGAGCTCCACCGCAGAGACCCCATGAAGACAGCAGTGGACCACGAGAAGCTGCATCAGCTGTACCAACGCTATAAAGGTGGGGCTTAATTACTAAGTGCACTTTTTGAGTATCTGTATTATTTTTTATAGAAACTTATGACTTTAACTTCACTACATTTAAAAGACAAATACTGTACTTTACACGCCACTACATTTCTATAAGCGTCTTAAAAACATTAAAAAATGTGGGGGAGGTTCACAAAGAGTGGACTGCCGCTGGAGTCAGTGCTTCAAGAACCACTACACACAGACGTATGCAAGACATGGGTTTCATTAGCTCTGTACTTGTACTCTGCATAATGACAATAAAGCTGAATCTAATCTAATCTAAAAAAAGTAGAAAGTCGTTATGAAGCAGCTTTGAAAGTCAGAGGGTGATTTTTTTTTTTTTTCAGGCAGTCTATCAAGTGTTTGTTCCTTGCGTCTGCAGATCCACACGATGAGAGTAAGATCGGCATCGACGGGATCCAGCAGTTCTGTGATGACCTGCTGCTGGATCCGGTCAGCGTTAGTGTCCTGATCGTGGCCTGGAAGTTCAGAGCGGCGACGCAGTGCGAGTTCAGCCGCGAAGAGTTCCTGGACGGCATGTTAGAGCTGGGGTGAGACGCCTGCCGCTCACGAAACCAAAAGAAGTCTCTTCTGCTCACCGAGCCTGCATTTATTTGATCAAAAATACAGAAAAATCTGAAATATTATTACTATTTAAAACAGCTGTTTTCTATGTGAATCTCTGTTAAAGTGTAATTTATTTCTGTGATGTGCAGCTGTATTTTCAGCATCATTACTCCAGTCTTCATATTGTGCAGCACAACTGTGTTCAACATTGATAATAATCAGAAATGTTTCTTGAGCAGCAAATCATCATATTAGAATGATTTCTGAAGATCATGTGACACTGAAGCTGCTTCACAGTAATAAACAGGATATAACAAAGTTAATTAATTATGAGACTGAAATTCAGTTTTAGCTATAAAGCAGCTCTACACAAGACAACAAAGAGAAATGATCAAATAAAAAGAAATGCGATCTCATGATGAAGCCTGTTTTAAAGCAGTGTGAGGTTATTTCCGTGCAGGTACAGTATTTGATCCCTGTGTGTTGTTTGTGAAGGTGTGACAGTCCAGAGAAGCTGAGGAGTCTTTTACCCAGACTACAGCAGGAGCTGAAGGATTCTGGGAAATTCAGAGACTTCTATCAGTTCACGTTCAGCTTTGCCAGAAGTCCCGGACAGAAGGGTTTAGGTGAGCGCTTAGTCTAGTCAGCTGATTCTGAGGAACTACATTGTTTGGTGGAAGAATACTGTTTATATTAATATCATTACTCTTTATTTGCTCTGTTTTATTTTGTGAAACCGTACTGTGTATATGGAATAACCGTTTTATAAAAACAGTAAGCCCCATGTGTTTACAGTGGATTTATAACAGCTATAACTCCGCTTCACGTCGTACCTAACAACGACCCTCAGCTGTTATAAATTCACTGTAAACCACGGCTTTACTGGGCTTATTGCTTTAACATCCTTAAATCAGATACATTTACTGGAGAAACACAATGACGTCTTGTTTTATGAGAAACTGATCAAAATGAAGTGAAAACAAGAACAAAGATCTGTCAACGGGGAATGAAAACTTGCTTTCCCTAGTAAACAAGTCATACGTTTATTTTATACTGAGTATAGTTCATATCTATTAACATATTACTGACAGATTACTCGAGACTTACTTATATAACAATTATAATTAAACTTTATTTGGAGTACTACTTGTGCACAATGCACACTTCTTAATATCAGGTCTAAAATGTGTTTTGATGTCACTTTTGATGAGAATCATATGATCTTTGAATAATTTCGGACTTTAAATACAAGATATTTGGACCTTGACACTGTTGTTTATTTATCAGTCTATGCGACAGTCACAAGCCTCCCGGTTTTCATCCAAAATATCTTAAATTGTGTTCTGAAGACGAACAAAGCTTTTAAGGGTTTGGAACGACATGGGGGTAAGTGATTAATGACAAAATTTTCATTTTGGGGTGGAGTACCCCGTTAAGCTGATGTTTCTGAGCCCGCTGGCAGATATTTGTTCTTGTTTTAATCATAAACTAAATCTGATCAGATGATTTATCTTCTCTCATTGTGTTTCTCCAGTAAATGTATCTTGATGTTAGAATCTTTAGACAGTTTCACTGGAAAACGAGACAGAAATACTGAGGAGGAACAGCACTTTGTGATCAGAAGAGTCGCTAAAAGTTGCTAATACAGCCGTATTGACACTTTGTGTTCCATTCAGTTTATTACTTAATCTCATTCTGACCGGCCGCTTTAAGTTTCTCGACCTCTGGAACACTTTCCTTCTGGTACGTCACTTATTAAATCATTATAATCACAAACCACAAGTTTTTCATGTCACTGTAACACTCAGAAACACACAAAACACACTTTCACTGCATCTCTGATCTGATCGACATACTAAACTAAACCACTGCTTTTTTTGGTGATACTAAAGTTGAGGTCAAAAGTTTACAGAATCTGCAAAATGTTAATTATTTTACTAAAATAAGAGGGATCATACAAAATGCATGTTATTGTTTCTTTAGTACTGACCTGAATAAGATATTTCACATAAAAGATGTTTTTATAAAAATGACCCGTTCAAAAGTTTTCATCCCCTTGACTCTGAACACTGTGTTGTTATCTGAATGATGCACAGCTGTGTGTTTGTGTTTAGTGATAGTTGTTCACGAGTCCCTTGTTTGTTCTGAACAGTTAAACTGTCTGCCGTTCTTCAGAAAAATCCTCCAGCTCTCAATAATTCTTTGGTTTTGCAGCATTTTTGTGTATTTGAACCCTTTCCAACAATGACTGTTTGATTCTGAGATCCATCTTTTCACACTGAGCACAACTGAGGGACTCAAACACAGCTATTACAGAAGCTTCAAACACTCACTGATGCTCCAGAAGATTAAACCATGCATTAAGAGACGGGGGTGAAAACTTTTGAACAGAATGGAGATGTGTACATTTTTCTTATTTTGCCTAAATATCATATTTTTTCATTTAGTACTGCCCTTCAGAGGCTACAGAAGATAGTTACATGTTTCCCAGAAGACAAAATAAGTTTAATTTACCCTGATCTTCAAATTCAAAAGTTTTGCAAAAGATGCTTCTCATCCGTCTTGTTTTTGTAAAGGAGCATCATAAAAAATCCATCACTAAAGACACGTGGAACCTGCTGCTGGACTTCGGAAACATGATCGCAGACGACATGTGCAACTACGACGAGGAGGGTGAGTCTGATTCATCAACTGTTTTATAGATTTTTTAGAGTAATATGCACTGATTAATTGTTCACAAAAACATTATATTAATGCATTTGCCAGATGATTATATCCAGAGCGACTCACACTACCAGTCAAGAGTTTCTGAACAGTAAGATTGTTAAAGAAGTCTCTTCTGCTCAGCAAGGATGCATTTATTTGATCCAAAATACAGCAAAAGCAGTAATATTGTGAAATATTATTCTAATGTAAAACAGCTGTTTTCTGTGTGAATATCTGTTAAACTGTAATTTATTTCTGTGATGTGCAGCTGTATTTTCAGCATCATTACTCCAGTCTTCAGTGTCACATGATCTTCATGAAGATTTGTTATCCATGTTGAAAACATTTGAGTAATTTTTTTTTTCAGGATTCTTTGATGAATAGAAATATGCAAAGATCAGCATTTATCTAAAATAAAAAGCTTTTGTAACATTAAGCACTCCATTCATTCAAAAAGGAGTCAGTATCATTTGTTGGGGGGGGGGGGGGGGGGGTTATAGAAGTAATACTTTTATTTAGCAAGGATGCTTTAAATTGATCAAAAGTGATGATAAAGGCATTTATAATGTTACAAAAGATTTCTATTTCAGATAAATGCTGTTCTTTTGTGCTTTCTATTCATCAAAGAAACCTGAAAAAATTCTACATACATGTTTTCAACATAATAATAATAAATGTTTTTAGCAGCAGATCAGAATATTAGAATGATTTCTGAAGGATCTTGTGACTGGAGTAATAATGCTAAAATTAGCTTTGAAATCACAGAAATAAATTACAGTTTAAAATATATTCAAATAGAAAGGGGTTATTTTAAACAGTAAAAATATTTCACAATATTACTGCTTTTGCTGTACTCTTGATCAAATAAATGCAGGCTTGGTGAGCAGAAGAGACTTCTTTAAAAAAAAACATAAAAAATTCTTCAAAAAAACGTTTGACTGGTAGTGTAGTTAAAAACTTTTAAATTGGCCATTTTAAGTAATTAACAATCATACAGTGAACAGTTTTGTTTGGTGGAGTATGTATTTGTGTGCAGGTGAGAGCAGTGCGACGGGTCTGATCTCCGGCTGTCTGTATGGGCTGCTCTTCAGGACCGACCAGGATCTGGACAAGAGACAGAAACTGGAAGATCTGGGAGAAGGACTGCACCGAGCAGCCGCAGGAGAGAAGTAAAGCGCTGACGTGCCGAAAATATACAAAAATAATAGAACTAATATCTCTGGAATGATAGACAATGGAAGGAATAAGACAGTAGATATCTGGTGACTAATGTAACTAATGTGAAGTTTGTGAATCTGAATTGCTTTACATGTGACTGACACAAGGTGGTGCCACAAAACATGTTACCTGCTAAATTAAATGCTTTTTGGATATTACTACACTTTGCTATAATCAGCTGGATGTTAAAACATTAAATTAAACTTAAAAAAAAAAATCTATTGTTTATCAGAAGTTTCAGCATGTGAAATATCATAATACCAGGTTTTGCAAGTTTATGTGTAAACAAACTCAATAAGTGACTTGTTCTCTTCATTCTGCTGCAAGTGAGCTTTTCATAACAGCAAACATATATAATGATGAAAGAGCAATGCTTTTAATTTGAACTATTAGAATCTATTTTGTTAGCTGAAATAAAATAAATGTTAGATTAAAAAAAAGAAATTAGAAATATTGATTACTGTTATTATGAGTGTTGTACATTACTAAAATAAAACTATAGATATATCTTTCTGAAGATCATGTGACACTGAAGACCGGAGTAATGATGCTGAAAATACAGCTTTGCGTCTTAGAAATAAATTATAAATAAAAATATATACAAATAGAAAACTATTATATTTAATTATAATAATATTTCACAATATTAAGTTTTTTTTCTGAGTATAATAGGCTTCTCTAAAAACATTACAAATCTTACTGATCTCAAACGTGTAAACAGCAGTGTATGTTTAAACAAACTAAAAAAAGATGACAAAACCACAAAACTGAAGAAAAAAAACTAAAATATGAAAAACTATTATAGTATTTAGTTATTACTGTACTAGAAACAGCATAAATGATCTGGACAGATGTTGCTGCTCATGATAACGAGGGACACGTTCAGCTGTTGTGTTCGTTAATCAAACGCTGACGAGTGGAAGTCATTATTTATTTATTAACCTCAAACCCTGAAGCAGAAAAAGATCCAAACATTCACTACAAAAATAACCAGAAACCAGCCACCGTCAGTCACACAGGCGGTCATGTGACCAATCAAATCACCAGGAAGCGCAAACCCATCATCATCATCACATTCACTTAAACACTGATCTACAGACCAACCACCATCTTCATCATCTTCATCATCACTGTGTCAGGAAGCTGCTGCTGATGATGATGTCACTGGCATGCACTTTAGATGTCTTGTGAAACACAAGATACAGTTTCAGAATCACATTCATTCATTTCCCTTTTCCCTCGAGCAACAAGCAGATCCTTCATCATCATCATCATCAGTGTTTAGGGTTCATGTTCACACAGAATCACTGCACTGGTGTCTTTCTCAGCGTCTCGCTCATGAAACACTGAGCACTCGCTCATGAAATCAGGTTCAGATCAGATCTAGACAAACGTGTTCTGTGTGAACAGCCCTTACAGCTGTGTGTGTGTGTGGAGGATCATGGGTAATACACCAGCGGCTCTAAAACAAGAATAAACATTAATTATTTACATCAGGTGTCATTTAATGCCGGCATCACACACACACACACACACGTAAATAAGCTGATGTCATAAACTTATTTTTACATAAAGCCAATTAAAATCAGTACAAACACTAAAATGTTGAGCATTTTAGAATAAAAAGAACACCATAAAGAACATTAGAATACAAAAAGAAATTCAAAAAAGCGGAGTAATTTTGAGGATTACGTCTGAGAGTGAAGGTTTGTCCAGTTTGTGCTGAACATCTGGACTCAAACAATCATCATCATCCACACAAACACTCATTCAGAACGGCTTTCAACTGACACACACACACACACACACACGCACGCACACACGCACACACACACACACACACACACACGCACGCACACGCACGCACACACACACACACACACACGCACGCACACACGCACACACACACACACACACACACACACACACTCACGCACACACACTAGCCGACTTTAATGCTCTGTCATGGCGCTTTCAGCTTGACGTCGACTAGTCGCTGGTCCTATAGAGGGCGCAACAGGATTACACTCCGTTTCCAATCAGTACATGCTCTGAAAGCTCCACAAGACGTGTGTGTTTATATCATCTGGATCCAAGAAACTGAACGGGAGAATGCGCATTCTAAACAGCTTATTGTGCAGGGAAGTTAATCGCTGTTCTAATCTAAAGCGCTGTCACGCACACACACACTCGCTCTCACTAATGCATTCATATCAATGTATGTATCTGATTTAGAACGAGCAGAAATCTGTGAGAAGTGTAACGACTGAAAGACAAAAGCACTGATAAATGAGCTGTTACAGGAGCACTGTGTCGAGTGTCATAGCTGTCACATCTGTTCCAGTCTCAGCTCCAGATGTGTTTGTTCATTAATGACGCCATCAGCGACTTTCATCACATAATAATCAGAAGTCATTCAACCCCTAACACACACACACACACACACCTCTGACCTCACAGCACAGAAACACACACACACTCATGACCACTGCAGCTGACCCCTGACCTCACAGTGAACACACACACACACACACACACACTCCAGTGCATGCAGATGGAGGAGGAGGAGGATGATGAAGATGATCAGATGGTCTGGTATCCGGCGTGTGT
>JANHFF010000104.1:77500-82500 GCA_024542945.1 allo-octoploid hybrid of Carassius auratus x Cyprinus carpio
GTATATATATATATATATATGAGTGTGTGTGTTTATGTGTGTATGAGTGTGTGTGTGTATGAGTGAGTGTGTGTATGTATATGAGTGAGTGTGTGTGTTTATGTGTGTGTGTATGTGTGTATGAGTGTGTATGTATATATATATATATATATATATATATATGAGTGTGTGTGTGTGTTTATGTGAGTGTGTGTATGTATATGGGTGTGTGTGTTTGTGTGTATGAGTGTGTGTGTGTGTGTGTGTGTTTATGTGTGTATGAGTGTGTATGTATATGAGTGTGTGTGTGTGTGTGTGTGGTGTATGTGTGTATGAGTGTGTATGTATATGAGTGTGTGTGTGTTGAGGTGTGTGTTTATGGTGTATGAGTGGTATGTTATGAGGTGGTGTGTGTGTTATGTGAGTGTGTGTGTATGTATATGAGTGTGTGTGTTTATGTGTGTATGAGTGTGTGTGTGTGTGTTATGTGAGTGTGTATGTATATGAGTGGTGTGTGGTGTGTATGTATATGAGTGTGCATGTGTATACGAGCTTGTGATTGTACATGTGTTATGAGCGTGTGTGGTTTGTGGGTATGAGTGTGTGTGTTGTATATGAGTGTGTGTATATATATATATGAGTGTGTGTTATGTGGGGTGTGTATGTGTGTATGAGTGTGTATGTATATGAGTGTGTGTGTGTGTGTGTGTGTGTGTGTATGTGTGATGAGTGTAGTATATGGGTGTGTGTGTGTTTATATGAGTGTGTGTGTGTTTGAGTGTGTGTGTTTATGTGTGTATGAGTGTGTATGTATATGAGTGTGTGTGTGTATGTGTGTGTTTATATGTGTGTGTGTTTATGTGTGTATGAGTGTGTGTGTGTGTGTTTATGTGAGTGTGTATGTATATGAGTGTGTGTGTGTGTGTGTATGTATATGAGTGTGTGTGTGTGTGTGTGTGTGTGTGTGTGTATGAGTGTGTGTATGAGAGTGTGTGTGTGTTGTACCGTTCCATTGGTGGTGTTGTAGGTGATGCTGAAGCTGGTGTTGAGATCTGCTTTAATGCAGGTGGAGTTTCCATCTTTCACCTCAAACGTCACAGCGTGAGCTGCAAACACACACCCTGAAACACACACACACACACACACACACATCATGGTCGTCAGTGGATGTGCATACGTCGTGAGCATCAGTGTCCAGAAGAGAGCGCGTCACACTAATGCCAGAGCACTGACCTCTGAACCCATCCCACATTAAACACACATTAGTGCCATTCTCTCCCCATCTCCTAAATATTACACTTACAACAAATAATATTAAGCTGCAATTCACAAACCTATGAGCACATGACTTCCTGTTTTAAAAATACAATTGTGACACACTGGAAGTGACTTAGACTTGATTTAAGTTTATGGCCTCATCAGCTTCAGGTTATTTCATGACAAACACAGATATACATTAGAAAAACAACACAGCAGTACACAATACAAAATACACACAGTAACCCAGTTAGCCATCCTGGAGCACGTTTATATAATTATACTTTGATCTTTACTCTGTGCTCCTGTGTGCATTATAACATACTGACCTCAATACAACTCAATGATTATTAGAAAACTGTTCAGAGGTCATGAGGGTCAAACAAAACTTAAGAACACTCACACACACACACACACAGATTAACTCTGACTTAAGTGAACAATAAGCAAACAATAAATAACTGTGATCAGAGTTGAATCACTCGAGCCTGTAATCAGCTGACTCTGCTGTAATGATCGTGTGGAGCAGCTCCAGAGCAGAAGACACCTCACACGGCTCCTCGTGGGTCACGCGTGAGATGCTCACATGAGCCTGCAGCACCAGCACAGAAACACTGGTGACCAGCGCAGTGCACTACATCCACACGAGGAACAGATACTGGTCCTCTGACCGCAGCGTTTCACAGATCGTGTGAAGAACCGCGGAGGAGGCTTGAGCGGGAGGCCGAGGCGCGGCTGGTGAGCCTGGTTTAGGTGCTAGGAACATTTAATATTACAGATGTTCTGGTGAGTAAAAATGTGTCATTAGATCTGATGGCTGCTGCTTCTGCAAGAGAACGCATTTTTGAGGCATATTTCTTCTTCATTTTATCGTTATGATTCATGAACCGAACCACAACATTACAAACTTTGATTTGAAGCAAAAAAAGTTGTAGAAAATTGGACAGGACTGTGACATGATCCAAGCAAAAAAACATCTAAAGATGTTGATTATTAATAAACAATAGGGCTGTCAAATAAAAATTAGAATCTTGAATATTTGTTGAATTTAAAAAAAAAAAAAAAAAAAAAACATTCGAATGCAAAAACTTTGCAGAAGTCCAACTATTAAAAAACATGTCTTGAGAATTTCTGGTGTTGTTTTTTTTCCATCTCATGTTTTTAAATAAATAATAATAATTCTGTGAGAGTGGCTTTCTTCTCTTTATATTAAACTATGCGTGCATGATGCTGTTTGTTTATAACTGTTTGAGCAACTTTTTAAAATTATATTTGGTTTATAAACATTATGCACTTTTTCACGGATAGTCAAGTTATTTTATTGCTTTAATAAACGTGCATTAGTTATATTTTGCCCGATGCACACTCTCAGGAGAGAAGCCGAAAGCTTTTTTCCCCATAACTGAAATTATAATTCCAATATTAATAATATTTAAGTGAAAAATTATAATTTAGTTTTTGACAGACAGCCTAAATAATCAATATAGTTTGTTTAGTGCAAAAATATAAAATAATGGCTAGTTTAAACATATGAGTGCGTCATTTGCAGTGTTCCATAGGAGTGGGCGGAGCTAAAGCGTTCCTATGGCGCTCGTCGCAGTTGTCTGATTGGTGGAATTTTGTGCAGAATCATGAATAATGTAGTTTTTTCATCAGGAGTTCCTCTGTTAAACTCAGTACAGAAGCATCAACCACTGATTAACAACGTCTGTCTTTATCGTTATTAAAAATGTATAATCCTATTGCGAAAATGATCAGTCACATGACATCTACTGATCAGCTGATTGGTCACGTGCATCCAGAGGACCTGCTCCAGCCAAGCAGCATACCTTGAAAAGACCAGATCGACGCTGCTCTTCAGGAAGTTTAATAAAGCCAGCCAATCAGCGTGCAGTACGACCAGAACAATGACAGAGCGCGGTCTGGACCGAAGCGCGCTTATTGTTCTGATCACGTGACTCTGATCTGCTGCTCACGTGACGTCATCAGCGCTTCCAAACAACGCAAATGAAAGCAAAAACACACACACACAGAAATCAAAGAACACACTGACCGCGTCATTTAATTCCTAAAATACGACCTGAGGCAGCACGTAACGGAGATAAAATGTCAAAAGTGAAACAAACGACTGACTGAAACACACCTAAAATAACTAGTTTGAGCCCGAGTCAGACGCGCGCTAATGACAGTTTAACGTCATGGGTATTCGCGCTCGACCGCGTCATAACTTCACGTTCAGACTCGTTTATGATGTGTAATGATAACTTCGGCTGAGTTATGAACACTTACCCATCAGAAGGGTCCAGCAGACACCTGCCGCGGAGCTCCGTTTGACCGTCATGCCTCAGTCCGTCAGAAAACGCGTCACACTCCGAGCGCAGAACACTGCGTACTAACGCCCGCGCACTGAAGACGAGCAGAGCAGCGCGGATCCGTGCTGTTATAACCCGAGCGCGGTGTGTGTGCGGTGCAGAGGCCCGCGAGTCAGGCGGAATGTTCCAGTCATGTGATGAGAACGCTTTAGCCCCGCCCACACGGTCACGTGAGTGGCGCGACCCGCGTATGACTCACGCGCTGTTTATTCATAATATAACGCGTTAAATATGTATTAATGTTAATAATGTCAGTTTAAGTGTTATTATAATGCTGTTTAAGCTACGGACAAATATATATATAGGTGTGACTTATGACAGTTTAAAATCATAAATGCATCCAAAATGTATTATTTCACGTGACCTTCTGATAATATTAATAAATCAGTCAGGTTTATTGTCATTTTTCATTAACAGCAAGCAACCAACTGTAGAATATTAACAGTTTATTGCAGACATCCTCTGCTTATTAATGTATGTTTATAGTTATTGTTTGTAAATAGTCTACAGTTGATTGCTTGCTGTTTAAAAAAAATTAAAAAATGACACAACCACTGCATCATCTGAAAGCTGAATAAATAATCTCTCCATTGATGTCTGGTTTGTTAGGAGGACAATATTTGAAAATCTGGAATCTGAGGGAGCAAAAAAATCTAAATATTGAGAAAATCATCTTTAAAGTTGTTCAAATGAAGTTCTTAGCAATGCATATTACTAATCAAAAATTAAGTTTTGATATATTTACAGTAGGAAGTTTACTAAATATCTTCATGGAACATGATCTTCACTTAATATCCTAATGATTTTTGTCATAAAAGAGAAATGTATAATTGTGACCCATACAATGTATTGTTGTCTATTGATACAAATATACCTGTGCTACTGATGACTGCTTCTGTGCTGCAGAGACACAGATATTAGTTGATAATTTGATCATTTATTAAAATGTAAACATTTATCATTTTATTGTATAAAAATATTAAGTGTATTTTTTATTATATCTTAATTATATATTTATACATGAAGTAAAATTAGATGCAGTTATGAATTTAAACAATATGAAGTCATTCCTGCTGCTTGCAACACTGAAGTCATGGGTTCGATTCCCAGGAAATACATGAACTTATCAAATGTCTATTATTCAGTGTAAACTGTTTTGAATAAAAGCAGCAAAAGTGTGTGAGTCTCTCTCTCTGTGTGTGTGTGTGTGAGTCTCTCTGTGTGTGTGTGAGTCTGTGTGTGTGTGAGAGAGTCTCTCTGTGCGCGAGTGTGTGTGCGTGAGTCTGTGTGTGTGTGTGTGTGTGTGTGTGCGTGAGTCTCTCTGTGCGTGAGTGTGTGTGTGTGTGTGTGTGTGTGTGTGTGAGAGAGAGAGAGAGAGTGTGTGTCTCGGCC
>JANHFF010000104.1:87500-97044 GCA_024542945.1 allo-octoploid hybrid of Carassius auratus x Cyprinus carpio
CTGTCAGAACAAATTCCTCTTGATAATATCAGATAACACTTGAGCAAAACATGCTCAGGTCAAAGTTTTGGTCCCAAATTTTACTAGTAGTCCACCGTATGAAGAAGTTTTGGGTGTAATATGTCACAGTTTACTTTATTTAGATCTAGTAAATGAACTCTAGTGTCCTGGACCCACTAGTAAAAAATAATAATTTTTGGTTTGACTGTATGTGCACATTTTATAATCAAATATGTTGTTTCTAAGTATATAATCTAGAACTTTAAATCAATAGTTTCATATTTTTCCATGTTTTTTAATTTGACTGTCTTTCTCAATGCATGTGGTTCCTTTAGTTCTTTCCTTCACTGATTTTCAAATCATTTAAACTTTAAATCAGTGTTTTATAATGCTGTGATTCTCCTGGTAACAGCTTGGTTTGGTTTGTGGATTATAGCTCTTATTTAAAAGGAAAGCGGTGTGTTCACATTCACACACTCACCGTCTCCTTCATCTGGATCTGGTTGATCTTGATGCGGAAGAGTTTGTGTCTGAAGTCGCTGTTGAACTGGAAGCTGTCGCCGTCCTCTACGTCTTTCCCGCGCGGCGTTTTATTGAGAACTCGAGCTTTCCCACAGGCCAGAGACTGCAGCGTGCGCTTGAGCTCATCGTCCTCTGACACACACACAACACACACGTTACTGACCGCTCGCTCTCTCACACACACACACACACACACACACACACGTTACTGACCGCTCGCTCTCACACACACACACGTTACTGACCGCTCGCTCTCACACACACACACACACACACACACACACAACACACACGTTACTGACCGCTCGCTCTCACACACACACACACACACACACACACACACAACACACACGTTACTGACCGCTCGCTCTCACACACACACACACACACACACACACACACACACACAACACACACGTTACTGACCGCTCGCTCTCACACACACAACACACACACACAACACACACACAACACACACGTTACTGACCGCTCGCTCTCTCACACACACACACACACACACACAACACACACGGGTTACTGACCGACTCGCTCTCAACACACACCACACACACACACACACACACACAACAACACACACACACAAACACACACGTTACTGTACCACTCGCTCTCACCACACACACACACACACACCACACACACCCACACACACATACACCACACACGTTACTGACCGCTCGCTCTCACACACACACACAAAACACACGTTACTGACCGCTCGCTCTCTCACACACACAACACACACGTTACTGACCACTCGCTCACACACACACACACACACACAACCACACCGTCTACTGACCAATCGCTCACACACACACACACACACACAACATTACTGACCGCTCGCTCTCACTCTCACACACATTACTGACCACTCGCTATCACTCTCACACACACACACACACACACATTACTGACCGCTCGCTCTCACTCTCACACACATTACTGACCACTCGCTCTCACTCTCACACACACACACACACACACACACACACACACACACACACACACACACACACACATTACTGACCGCTCGCTCTCACTCTCACTCTCACACACACACACACACACACACACACACACACACATTACTGACCACTCGCTCTCACTCTCACACACACACACACACACACACACACACACACACACACACACACACACACATTACTGACCGCTCGCTCTCACTCTCACACACATTACTGACCACTCGCTCTCACTCTCACACACACACACACACACACACACACACACACATTACTGACCACTCGCTCTCTCTCTCACACACACACACGTTACTGACCGCTCGCTCGCTCACACACACACACACACACACATTCTCTCACATACACTCACTCTCACATACACTCACACACACACTCTCACTCACTCACACACACACACTCTCACACACAGAACGTACCGATGCCTGTGGCCGTGCGGATCTCCTCCATCGAAAACTCTTCAGTCTCGTTAAACATCAGCAGGACGAGAGTCTGAAACAGAGACACCTGCAGCTCCTTCTTGCCCTGCAGAGACACACATCAGTCACCCACAGCACACACACACCTGCTGCACACATAACTGTCTCAAACACTCTCTTCTGCTCACCGAGGCTGCATTCATTTAATCACAAATACAGTTAAAACAGTGAAATATTATTACAGTTTAAAACAGCTGTTTTCTATGTGACTCTCTGTTAAAGTGTAATTTATTTCTGTGATGTGCAGCTGTATTTTCAGCATCATTACTCCAGTCTTCAGTGTCACATGCCCCCCGTCCCTCTTCTGCCCCAGGCACCACTGAACTATGACCCCCCCCCCCCAGATCCCACATCTCCAGGTCCTTCCACCCCCACTAACATACGGTGACATGCACCAGTCACTTTGTGCAGCATTGGTCTGCTCACTACCTCATTCACCATAGAACTGACGTCATTCTACCACCTCATCAGTCAGTTTAAATAAAATTACTGCTCTTGAGCCCTTTTGTTTTTAATCAGACTGAATAAGCTTTGTTTTGCACTAAAAATCTTTTTATCTGCACTGTTTGTTCACTGGTTTGCACTCTATCTGCCATGTGCCTTGCGCTGCTTTATTTAACTTTATTTTTATTTTTTATTAAATGTCTTTTTTACATTCCCTTATTGTATAGTTGTATCTTATATTTTATATTTGATCTGTATTTTTAGGCTCTACTGTTAGTGTTATCTGTATGCACCGGGGGTCTGAGAGTAACGCAATTTCGATTCTCTGTATGTATGTACTGTACATGTGGAAGAATTGACAATAAAGCAGACTTGACTTGTCACATGATCTTCAGAAATCATTCTAATATGCTGATTTGCTGCTCAAGAAACATTTCTGATTATTATCAATGTTGAACACAGTTGTGCTGCACAATATTTTTGTGGAAACTGTGACCCATAAATGTGATACCTTATTATTCAATTATTTGGGGCAAGTTTAAAAAAAAGAAGAAAACTTTTATTCATCAAGGATGCATTAAATGAATCAAATGTAACAGTAAAGACATTTATAATGTTTCTATTTCAGATAAATGCTGTTCTTTGGAACCTTCTGTTCATCAGAGACTCATAATTTTGACTATTTGCCTACAGATTCACACTTCGGGCACACCCCCTAAAGTACTGAGCCAGTGTATGCAGTGTTTCCACTGTGCCTCGTCTGGTGTGTCTCGTCACAACACTGGTGTGTGTGTGTGTGTGTGTGTGTGAGAGAGTGTGAGAGAGTGAGTGTGTGTGAGAGTGTGTGTGTGTGTGTGTGTCTGTTAGAGTGTGTGTGTGTGTGTGTGTGTGTGTGTGTGTGTGTGTGTGAGAGAGAGTGTGCGTTAAAGTGTGTGTTTACCTCTTTAAACTCAGTCTTCAGCACTGCATGACCCAGTGTGGGCTGCCACTGCAGTTTACGCCCGCTGTGTTTCCCCAGATAGAAGAGCTTAAACACCTCCTGAAGCTTCACCATCTGAAGCACACGCACACACACACACACACACACACACACACAGTGATCAGACAGGCCATTGCATGTACGCTGTATTAACCACAAACACACACACACTCATGCATGCTCTCACACACAAACACATAATGATCAGTCAGGGCGTTGCATGTCCACCACATTACACACACACACACACCTCAGTGGGTAGATGGACGTCCATCGGTGTGTATGAGGGCCAATAGCCCATCGTCAGGATGTTGACGGTCAGCTCGATGTTGCTGGGATCACTCTGGTTCTGCATGTACTACACACACACACACACACACAGCATTAGGACTCTCATTTGACACACCAATCAAACACACTTCACACATGAAACCACGTGTGAGGAGCTCAGACTGAGCTGGAGAGATGCAACACCTCACAGGAAATCCTGACAAACACTTACTTCAGTTGTTCCATCTATCCACCTGTTTATCTGCATCTACACCTCCCAATAATGAAGAGTGTGTATCTCTCACACACACACACACCTGTTTGAACTGGATCATGATGTCTTTGGAGAGCTCCATGTCTTTGAACATCCCCTCGAGTTTACTGGTGAACGCTGCTCCACACTCTACAACACACACACACACACACACACACACACACACACACACACACGTCACTTCAGAGAGCAAGTACTGCTGCAGACACAGATGTGCAGAAATGACAAACAGTTAAAGATGCATTGTTTTGTTTCTGCTCCACTGGAAGAACCAATCAGAACCACAGTCTGATCAGATCAACCAATGAGGAGAGTCTGGGGGCGGAGCTACCTAATTGTAATCTTTTGAATATATATTCTTATAGTGTGTTAATGTTCTTACAACATATTTTTGTCAGTAGGGTGCCACAAAGAATTTATTTATCCATTTTAGTAATTTTAGTACTTAATTTTAAATAAAATTAGTTTATCTTGAAGTTTTTCATGTAATATTGTAACCTTTATTGTTTTTAGTTTTAGTTAGCTAGGGTTAGTTGTACTGTTTGATGTTCAGTTGTGTTCGGTGACGCGCTGCAGCTTTAAGAGGTTAACTAGTCACACACTGACTAGTGTTTTAACTGGATGTGGTCAAAACAAAACAGCAACTCAACCACAGCAATCTGGTCACTTCCTGTTCACACGATCATGTGACCTCACTCTTAGGCAACTGATTGGTGGCGTTTCCACAGCAACCGTCTGACGACCAATGAGAAGTCAGATGGGGAACTAACCGTGTTTGAGCTTGGACAGCATGGACTTCTCTGCATCCACCGAGGCGCTTTTGCCCACCAGCAGACGCTTGGCCAGATCCTTCTTATAGAAGGCCTCAAACACGTCCTTCCCTGCAGCACACACACACACACACACACACACACACACCACAGAATGAGTTCAGCTTCATCTCTGTGTGACAGTCTTATGAACTGAAGCTGGAGTCCAGATCACCGTGGATGAAGCGGAAGATGATCATGATCTTGTCCAGAATCCTCTCCAGCTCCTCCTCCGTGGCCTCCTTGTTTCCAGCCCGCAGTTTAGAGTCCACGTACTTCGCTGAGGAGACCAGAGCAGACCAGAGGGTCAGTGAGGAAGAGATTCAGACCTTTATTCATCAGGGACGCATTCAACTGATCAAAAGTGACAGTGAAGACATTTATAATGTCACAAAAGATTTCTGTTTCAAATAAATGCTGTTCTTCTGAACTTTCTATTCATCTGTGAATCCTGAAAAATAAAATGCATCACAGTTTCCAAAAAAATATTGTGCAGCACAACTGTGTTCAACATTGATAATAATCAGAAATGTTTCTTGAGCAGCAAATCATCATATTAGAATGATTTCTGAAGATCATGTGACACTGAAGACTGGAGTAATGATGCTGAAAATACAGCTGCGCATCACAGAAATAAATTACACTTTAACAGAGATTCACACAGAAAACAGATGTTTTACATCATAATAATATTTCACAATTTTTACAGCATTTTTGATCAAATAAAAGCAGCCTCGGTGAGTATAATTCACGAGTCATTTCATGTCAGTTTTTATTGCTGATGTGAAATATTAAGGCTGCACAATAATGGTGAAACTGTTAATAATGATTATTTTGCTCAATATTTTTTGCATTTCATCAGAATTAATGCACAAATCAAGAGAATGTCAGCTTGCATGGTTTCCTTGCAGATCGCAGACATGATTTAGTTGCAAACAACCATGTGACATAAAACAGTCTGTCTGCATTACAGTATTACCTGAGCAGAACGTCTCAATAGAGATCACTAAACTCGTTTACATGTTAACTGCTGTTTCCAGATTATCATGAGTACTACAGAGAGACTGCGTATTAATGGTTGCCAGGTTGGCATCAAAAGTTAAGTAAACCACAGGGAAGACAATGTATCCATTTGTGAAAAAAAAAAGCCCTGATTGGGGGATTTTAACACATGACATCTGGCAACCATAAAAACTTGCAGAGGCTTGTTACAAATGTTAAATCCCACAAATGCAATATTACAATGAAACACCTTCAGGATAAACAACCAGAGGGCAAATATCAGAGATCATAATGCTTAGTAAACCGGGAGAAAAAGAAATGGTGGTCACAACTAAAAAACCTCATGTAGCTCTATGAAAGATGTTAAGTGAATGTGAGTTATCCAGCAGCTCTTGAGGATTCGGAGTTTGTCTCGTACGAGTGAGTGTGTGTGTCTGCGGTGTGGTCACTCACCGATGAGCTCGGCGGGTTTGTTGGGTCTCTTGTTGATGAAGCTCTCGAAGGCTTCCTTCATGGCGTTGATGAAGCTGTCGTTCCTCTGGAAGCAGCGCTGCATCACGTGGTCCATCTTGTCCTTGAAGTCCAGCAGCTCCTGGACCATCTCTTTATCTCTCTCCGGAGAACTCACGATCTCTGCACCGAAGCTCTGCGACACCAACAGTCCTTCAGATAACTGAGATACTCTTATCAGTTTTACTAATTATTTTAATTTTGTTTTTTTATATAATTTTTTTATTAGGTTTTTTAATCTATATAGTTTTTTTTTATTTTATTTTACATTTTACTATTTTTTTTAATACATTGAGTTACTTAAAATAACAATGCAATGAGAAATGTTGCATTGACATCTAGCTGAAATAAAATGGAGCAAAAACCAGTCATAAGGGTCAATTTTTTTTAAATTGAGATTTATACATTCACTAAAAGCTGAATAATTCATCTTTCCATTGATGTCTGGTTTGTTAGGAGGACAATATTTGAAAATCTGGAATCTGAGGATGCAAAAAAAAAATCTAAATATTGAGAAAATCATCTTTAAAGTTGTTCAAATGAAGTTCTTAGCAATGCATATTACTAATCTAAAATTAAGTTTTGATATATTTACAGTAGGACATTTACTAAATATCTTCATGGAACATGATCTTTACTTAATATCCTAATGATTTTTGTCATAAAAGAGAAATGTATAATTGTGACTCATACAATGTATTGTTGTCTATTGCTACAAATATACCTGTGCTACTGATGACTGCTTCTGTGCTGCAGGGACACAGATACATTTTTTATATTATTTAAGTTTATTTGATTTCAAGTAATGAAAAAGTTTTCTTTATGGTTTATTTTATTTCTCAGATAGGTCCTTCAAGGTATCTCGGAGAGGATGTGGTGTACAAGTCGCATCATCTAGCTACTGGGGTGCCTCAGGGCTCAGTTCTTGGACCACTTCTCTTCTCTGTCTACATGGCATCACTACGTTCTGTCATTCAGAGACATGGCTTCTCATATCTCTGCTGTGCTGATGACACTCAACTCTGTCTCTCATTCCATCCTGATGATCCGATGATAGCGGTGTGTGTGTGTGTACCTTAATGTATTCTCTCCAGGCCTGCAGCAGCGCCGTCAGCCCTCCTTTGACTTTACTGAAGAGCTCATAGAGCAGCGTCAGCTCACACACACGGTTCTCATCCAGCAGTATCCGCAGGCCTGCACACACACACACACACACACACACACACACACACACACACACACCATTAGCTGAGCGTGTGTGTTTCATTATGTCTCCAGTCTCTGATCTGTCCTCATGATCCGGACCTTTCTGCAGAATGGCGCTCATGTGTTCTTCCAGCAGCTGTTTCTCCACTGTGGCGATGAGCGGCTTCCTGTCACACACAGACAGGTGTTAGAGCAGTGATTACACGCCTGCAGGAGACAGCAGCACCGACACACAGCATACTTAACAACAGGGATTCAAACGACGTCTGTTCATTCACATCAATACAGATGGATTAACAGATCAATCAGTAGCTGTTCCCATACACCTGTTTTTAGAATATCGCATTAAAAAACAGCACTGGATGGAAACGCCAAGATGTGCATAAATTCTTAAAATGCTAAGTCGTAACTAAGTCATATTAATATGTCAAATATATAAGTCAAAGTGCTTCGTAATAATTAACTCCCAGAACTGCGTTCCCAAACAGCAGATTCTGAAAATAAGATAACATTACCACTAGCGCTCTGATCTCACACACACACACACACACACACACACTCGCTCTCTCTCACACACACACACACACATACACACTCTCTCTCACACACACACTCACACACACACACACACACACACTCGCTCTCTCTCACACACACACACACACACTCTCACACACACACTCGCTCTCTCTCACACACACACACACATACACACTCTCTCTCACACACACACACTCTCACACCACACTCTCACACACACACACACACCACACTCGCTCTCTCTCACACACACACCACACACACACACACATACACACTCTCTCTCACACACACACACACACTCACACATACACACTCTCTCTCACACACACACACAACACACACACACACTCACACACACACACACACACTCACACACCACACTCGCTCTCTCACACACACACACACAACACACACACTCTCTCACTCACACACTCTCTCACTCACACACAACACACACACACACACACACACACACACACACACACTCACACACACACTCACACACACACTCACACACTCGCTCTCCTCTCTCTCTCTCACACACACACACTCACACTCTCACTCACTGCGTGCTCTGATCCAAATAACTGATGACGCGGTCGTTCTCTTCCTCCAGACGCTGTGCCACATGATGAAGGTACTCAGGAACCTGTGTGAAGAACATGAGCACACATGAACACACACACACACGCGTGAGAGTATCAGTGTGTGAATGCGGTGGAAATGTTCTCACGTCTCTGTCCTGCATGAATCTCTGACCCTCAGCCGCGTACAGACGGTTCGTCTCCATTAAAAACCGCTGCTCAAACGAGTCCTTATACACCTGTGGAAACACACACACACACACACACACACACACACCACACCACACACACACACACACACACATCTGGTCAGCTATCCGTGTGGGGACTCTCTATAGGTGTAATGGTTTTTATACTGTACAAACTGTATGTGCTATCGCCCTACACCAACACTACCCCTTACAGGAAACTTTCTGCATTTTTACTTTCTCAAAAAAACTCATTCTGAATGATTTATAAGCGTTTTGAATTACAGTGACACTGAAAATATCCTCAAAAATCTCCTTCTGGTTGTAATACCTGTGTCATTATGTCATTCACACTGGACTCGATTAAGAGCAGTTTGTGTGCAAAATAGAGCTGCGTTATTCTGGATAATTTGAGACTTTAGTTTTTTTTTTAACTAAACAAAATCTCATAGAATTAATGAAGGGAATGATTTGCCATCTAAAAAATAAGAAAAAGATGCGCACACAGGAATTGATGGGTGGAACTGAAATATTCGATTCCTGACCTTAGTTATCGGATTCTGGAATTGGAATTGATTTTTGATGCCCAACCCCATGCATTACAACATGTTTCACAGCCCCACATCGTCAGCGTCTCGTCCAATCACCTGCAGGTCTGAGAGCATGCCCAGTAAGCTCCGCAGCAGACTGCGCTCCACAGTCTCCCGTT